>VSMD01076935.1:0-28651 GCA_008750895.1 Mirza zaza | reverse complement strand
TTAGTGATTTTGGCATTTAAAATGGCCCCAAAGCACAGTGCTAAAGTGCTGTCTAGTGTTCCTGAGTGCAACGAGGCTGCAATACACACTAGAAAAAATATATTAGATAAGTTTCACTGAGTTCACTGTTAATGAATCAACAATATACATTTTAAATAGAAACACATAAAACAAGGTTACAAATGGAATGAATGACAAAAATGTTGTAAACAGGGTTCAACAAAACATAGTCCAGTATTTCACCCAGAAGCAATGGTTTCATATTTGCTAATTTGGTGTTTCGGGTGACTCTATAGAGTGTAACTACCGTGAATAACAAGAATCAACTGTACATTGTAATCAAAATTAGAGACCCAATTGACAAATTAACAGCCAAATAGATACAGCTGAAGAATTAGTGCAATGGCATAAAGATCTAAAGAAAACACCCCAAAATGCAGCATAAAGAGGCAAAAAGGCTATACGAAGGAATGTTTAATTGTCCTTTCTATTTAAATAGATTTAATGTGATTGCTATCAAAATTACAGAAGGCATTTTTAAAAGAACAAACTCATTCTCACATCTATATGAATAGGAAAAGACTATAGAAAAGGCAAAACAGTATTAAAATATAAGAAAAATATGGAGGACTTAATTATCTGATTTCAAGACTTAAAACTATGAGAATCAAGACAAATATAGGCAGACATACAGGTAAATAAAAGAGATAAAAATGTACAGAACTAAACCTATATTAGTACATTCAATTGATTTTTATATCAATGTAATAAGTGAGTCCACTGGGTAAAATGTCATGGGAACACCTGGATATCCATATGGGAAAACAGAAACTTCAATCCCTATCTCCATATACTTCAGTGCCAGAGCTGGTCTGATTTCTCCTTATGAACAATACATATCCTATAACGTCTAGTGCTCCTGATGTTACTGTCTGTGTTAAGCAGACTACTGATGGTGTCCCCTCAAGATTCCTATCCCTGAGCTGTTTATCAAACGTAAGGTACTGCTGTGAAAGAACACTGGATTTGTCATTAAGGTTACTCAACAGCTGACTGCAAGATAGGGAGATTACCCTGAACTATCTATCTGGTTAAGAACAATGTAACTGCATAAGCCATTTAGCAGAAGAGGAAGTCAAAAGAGTCATTCAGAGAGATGAGACAGTAAAGGAAGTAGGTTAGATCTGGAGCATGAAAGGAACTCAATCCACTACTGTTGAGGAGGAAACACATGGAAGCCATCAGAAGGAATACAGGCAGCTGTAATGAGCCTCTAAGATCGACCCCTGCTGACAGCCAGCAAAGAAAGAGCTCTCAGTCTTATAGTCTATCAACAACCCCAATAAGCTTGGAAGTGGGCTCTTCCCAGGGCCTTCCAATAAGAGCCCCATTGGCCCATACCTTGAAATCAGTCTTACGAAACCCAGAGCAGGGAAACCAGCCAAGCCAACCCAGACTTTTGACCTAAAAGAACTGTGAGATAATAAATCTGTATTGTTTTAAGCTGCTAAATGTTTGAGAATATGTTTTGGCACCAACAAAAAATTAACACATTAACACCAGAAACATTAGAAAAAAATTGTAATTCAACTTAAGTACACCACCTACTCTTTCATATATATTCACCTGCACTAAAACTTAAGGCACTTTGTATGAACCCTATGGCCTACATTTCCTCATTTTAGCTTTGTCTGAATCTTGATTTTATGGTTTGTGTTTATTTTTCCTCAAATTTTGCATTTAGCAATGTATATATTTCCATTTCATAGCTATTTTTATAAAGCTTCTATAAGGAGGCTTAAGGGCATAAGGAAAGAAGGCAAAATTGAGGAAAACCTTTCCAGGACTTGATCTTTGGAAAAGACCAGCATTTCTAAGGTGTGACCTATGCTGTTGCCTTTTTTTTTTTTTTTTTTTTTTGAGACAGAGTCTCACTCTGTTGCCCGGGATAGAGTGCCATGGCGTTAGCCTAGCTCACAGCAACCTCAAACTCCTGGGCTCAAGCAATCCTGCTGCCTCAGCCTCCTTGAGTAGCTGGGACTATAGGTATGCGCCACCATGCCCGACTAATTTTTTTCTATATGTTTTTAGTTGGCTGATTAATGTCTTTCTATTTTTAGTAGAGACAGAGTCTCGCTCTTGCTCAGGCTGGTTTTGAACTCCTGACCTTGAGCAATCCTCCCGCCTCGGCCTCCCAGAGTGCTAGGATTAAGGCATGAGCCACTGCGCCCAGCCCAGTTGTCTTTTCTGATTGTGAACATCTGAGATCTCTGATCAAAGGTAGAAGCATTTCAGAGAGGGGCCTAGCTTTTATAATTGTGGCAATTACTCAATCTCACTCTCTTGATGAAGGACATGTTTTTGAAAGCATAAGGCCAGGGTGGGTAAAAGGAGCTCTCGGAGATCAGACTAGTCAGCACATATACCAAAAAATTTCTAGTCCTCTATCCCTATCCTTAAACAGACAAAGAGAAAAGCAATGGAACTTGGACTACCTTCTCCCCTTATAGGATCAGAGCTAGGCAACTTCCAATGGGGTAGACCTCTACTGTGAGATCTGGCAGGTTCTATAATCTAGAGATCCAAGTTCTAGGCTGGAAATAAAGACAAAATAGGTGAAATCTGTAAATCCACCAGGGCTTGTAGGTTCTTAAGTGTATAAATCAAAATTCTTTATTCCTAAACCATCTTCCCATTTGTAACAATAGTACCATTTAAAAGTTGCTCAAGGCACTGTATGGCAGACATTGTCCCAGAAGTTTTCTGTTAATGGGAATACAGTTGGTGATAGGCCAGGTCCAGATACCACATCGGACACACAGACACCCAAAGAAGTTTCCTGTTGGGCCAAGGAAAAAAGGCTTGGCAGAGTCAGGTACAGTAGGACCCACACCCAAAGTTCCCTCCCAAGCCCTCAATGTGGGATCCATCTGGCCCACTAGAACAGGAGGAATCAGGGAAAATATATCCCACACACCAAGGGGATTCTGTGGAGCTGCTTCCCACCCCAACCCCAGAGCAGGGAAGACCCACCAAGAACCAACTGGGCTTGACTCACAGGAGTCTGTCCTGGCCAGAGCAGAACTGCCAGACCAGCTCAGGATTGACTCACCCAAGCATTCCCTCACATGCTGTCTACAGAAACCACAGCAGCCACTAGTTAGGGTTCTGGCTGGCCTGTTCTTCAACTGCTCCAAACACCCAGGTAGAAGCCACTCACAAGGAGAAAAACAGCCAAAGGCAGATGAACTATATGAGACAGAAACCCCTGGCTGGGGAATAAACAGTCAAGACACACTAGCCCCTAACTAGAAAAACAGTTGTGAGGCCTCTAAACTGTCCTTCCTAGAAACCTCAGCAGCCCAGCACAGGTGTCTCAGGTTCGCCCTTGGCCAAACTACACTTCCCAGGAAGCTCAGCAGCCCTACACAGGGGCCTCGATTCCTAGAAAAAGTGGAAAGGGACTAGACGCAGGGTATAGCACCATACCCAAATTCAGTGGAGCTTGGTTCTCCTCAGGGAACCTGGTCCCTATTGCTAGGAATTGCTTCCTTCTAGCTTTTCCTTGGGAGGCCGAGCACTCTGGGGCACATGCTCCAGTGCTCCCACTGAGCCTCTTCTGCCCATTGTTCAGGCAGAGGAAACCTCGCAGTAAGTAATTTTTATAATCCACCTTATACAGCCTTTTTGAGCACATGGAATACTTATAACAGCTGTTTTCAACATACTTGTCTGCTAGTTCTATCACCTGTGCCACTTCTGGGTTTCTTTACATTGACTTTTCTTCAGGATAAGGGTCATATTTTTCTGCATCTTTGCATACCTGGGTAAGTTTTGGTTAGATGGCAGACATCACAAATTTCACATTATTGGTCAATAGACTGCTTTCTATTCCTTTAACTACTGGGCTCTGTTCTGGAAAGCTGTTAAATTATTTGGAAAGTTTGGTCCTTTAGTGGCTTGCATTTATGCTTTGTGAGGTGGGTTGAAACCAGCCATTAGTCTAGAGTTAATTTAAGCTACCCACTGAGGCAACACTCTTCTGAATATCCAGTGTGATTCTCCAAATGTTAGGCATTTCCATTCCAGCTGGTGGAAACAAATATTATCCCCAGCCTTGTGTAAGTTCCCAGGACTTTTCTGCCTGTTCATTTCCAATGGTTCTTTATCCAGACCAGGGAGTTTCTTCACATATGTGTGCTTATTATGACTTAGATAAAGGATTGTGGGGAAACCCTCTACACCCGCCATCCCCAACTCCTGGGCCATGGCCCAATACCAGTCCGTGGCCCATTAGGAAATAGGCTGCACATCACCACCTGAGCTCCACACCACCCTCCCTTCCACAACCCACACCGCCCCCACCAGTCCGTGGAAAAATTGTCTTCCATGAAACCTGTCCCTGGTGCCAAAAAGGTTGGGGACTGCTCCTCTACAGAACTCTGGAACATTCTCACTCTCTGAGTGCAGCTCAGCTCTATTTTCCAGTAATCTGACTCACCAATTTGAGCCCTAAAATTTCCCAAACTCTAAACTCTGGCTCAATTCAAAGAGATAGCTGGGATCTGTTTGGGTTTCTCCTCACTGCGCTGCAGACAGGAAATTTTCTCCAGTTAGTAAGCTGGGACAATCATAAGGCTCATTTCATCTGTTTCTTTTCTCTCAGGGAAAGCTGTCCAGAACTCCCCAACGTCTAATAAAGTTCATTCATATATTTTGGTATTTTCTTAGATATTCAAAGTGGTAGGGTATACACATTAGACACTGTTAAAGAAAAAGGGATTATTGGAATTGGCTATGAAAGATTTGGGCAGTATTTAGATGCATTATGTCACATGCATGCCATACTCAGAACAGGATACGTTAATTTATACAATTTCAGAATAGATACAAGTTTATGTGTGGCAATATTTCAGGGAGCATAAATCCATGTTCTTTTAGAGCATTTAAGCGTTGTCTTACAGTGCTGATGATTTAAATATTTCAAAAGCATTTCATGATGTTCACATATAACAATCATGAGATCGTTACATATAAAAGCATGAGATTTTCTGATTATAGAATAAAATGTTAATGTTTTTGGATTATAATTATTATAGTTAATTACTTCCCTAGGAATATGCTTTCCCAAATTTACTTAATTTTGGAAATTAAGGTGGGAATTTATCATGGTATAAATTTTCTGATATCTAACATCATTGTAGTAGGCAAGATAATGGCATCCCAAAGATGTCCATGTCCTAATCTCCAGAACCTGGGAATGTGTTAAATTATGAATTAAGGTAGCAGATGAAGTTAAGGTTTCTAATCAGATGACTATATAATAGGGAGATTATCCTGGTTTATCTGGTGGTTCCAATATAATCACTAGGGTCCTTAAACATGGAAGAGGGAGGCAAAAGAACCAGTGTTAGAGTGATGAAAGAGCTGAATGGCCATTGTAGGCTTTCACAATGGAAGGAGGACACAAACCACAGAATTTGGGCAGCTTTTAGAAGCTGGGAAGGCAAAAAAACAGATTGTCCACTAGAGCCTCCAAAAAGAAATGCAGCCTTGCCAACAGCTTGATTTAGCCCAGGAAGATACATTTTGGACTTCAGATCTCCAGAACTGCAAGATAATAACTTTGTGTTCTTTTAAGGCACCAAATTTTCAGTAGTTTGGTACAGCAGCTATAAAAAACTAACATAGTTATACTATCAGATTCATTATGTTCATAGGTTTTCATGACATAATACAATTCCTAGTGTTAAAGATTTCATTTATTAGGGAAGTCTTCCCAAGACTCCTAAGTTATAAAAGTGTGATACATGAGCGAGTCTGGTGAATTTCCATCATGTCTTTCTTTCAGGGGTTTCTCTTTTCTATAAATTCACCTATATTTTACTAAAAATGTTTTCCATATCCACTGTCTACAGTTGTCTTTCTCTATTTCTCTGACACATGATGTGTTACAATTTAGCACTGGAAATACCATCACAATCTTTCTTATATATTTCTGTAAGAATTCTTTTGATACCAATTAAGATTTATCTCCAGGCAAAGGCTTCCCCATAGTACCTGTATTTCTACCCAATATGATTTCACTGATGCTTAGTAAGTCTAACTGCTCACAGAAAATGTCCTCCACAACCACAGCATCCATAGTTTCTGCCCTAAATGAGCATATAATATATGCTAACATATAAAGGTAAGAAGATTCTTCCTAAAGACTTTTCCACTTTTCTAGTATCAGAGAATTTCTTCTTATACAATATCTGTAACATATAAGACATAATTTATTACCAAAGGTGTCACATTCACTTCATTTACAAGGCTTAGTCCCTGTTCAAATTCCTGATTAACTAATAAGGCTTGACTTCTTGGAAAAGATTGTTCCACAATCAGTACGTTTCTAGCTCCTAAGAACTCACTGAAGTTTAATAAAGGCTGGGTTCCTGAGAAAGGTGTTCCTGCAGGTATTGGGTTCATAGGGTTTAATCCTGTGTGAGGTCACTCATTTATAAAGACGTATGACTCCCTGATGAAGGTTTCTCCACCTTCTCTGAATTTACAGCTTTCTCTCTTGTATGAGTTTTCTTATGTTTAGTAAGTACTGATATGTGGGTAAAAGCTTTGCCACATTCACTGCATGAATATGGTCTCTCTCCAGTATGAGTTCGCTGATGCTGAATGAGCTTTGACTTGCTTCTAAAGGCTTTTTCACATTCACTACATTCATAAGGTTTCTCTCCTGTATGAATTCTCTGTTTTGTCAGGTATGACTTAAAATAGAAGGTACTTCCACATTCACTGCATTCATAAGCCTTCTCTCCCGTGTGAAGTCTCTGGTGTGCAAGGAGATATGCCTTCTGAGAAAAGGCCTTCACACACACACTGCATCCATAGAGTTTCTCTCCAGTATGAGATTGCCTATGTCTATTGAGCCGGCACTTCTGGCTGAAGGCTCTTCCACATTCATTACATCCATAGAGTTTCTCTCCTGTGTGAGTTCTTTGATGTATCATGAGCTGTGACTTTATGGAGAAGGCTTTTCTACATTCATTACATTCATGGGGTTTCTCCCCTGTGTGAGTTCTCTGATGTTCAGTGAGCTGAATCTTCCTCATGAATGTTTTCCCACATTCATTGCATCCATGAGGTTTCTCTCCTCTTTCAGTTCTCTGATGTTTAATGAGCAGTGCTTTCTTGGAGAAGACTTTCCCACATTCACCGCATTCATGTAGTTTCTCTCCTGTATAAGTTTTCTGATGGTCATTGAGCTGTGATTTACTGCTACTGGATTTAACATATTTGTGGTATTTAATTCCAGTAAGAGTTTTATCATGCTTGATATGGAGACATGACTTCCCATATCTACCAAATTCATCAGAATCCTTTCCTGCATGTCTTCTATTCTGGATAACAAGATCTAAATGAGATTTCAAACTTTTACAATGTGAGTCAAACTTATTGGGTCTTTGTGTTAAAGGAACAATAATTTTGCATAAATCAAAATTATTTCCCAGGGCGTAACTTTGCTGACATCTTTCTAAACTTTTAAGCTCAATTTGGTTTTCCAGGTGCCACTGCATATGGTCACTCTTCCACACTTCTTCTAGGGAAAATAACAATATCTATGATAATTTTGGGGAGACCCAGAAGGAGGTACAGAAATGCCATGATTTTGGCTGGCTTTTATAAGATTCCAGTCTAAGGAATGTACCTCATGCTCTGTGAAAAAGAACAGTATCATAAAAGAGTAAAAGGAAAAACAGATACTTCAGAAACAATGATGGGTTGTCTAAAATGAATAAATATAACTTGGGCTGCTTTCCAAAAAGGACCTTGGAAAATGGGGACAGAAGTAGAAACAGAAACACATTGTGACTGGAATAGATCACAAATAGATGGAGGGGATGGATCCATTCATCCAACAAACACCGAATGGACTCGTATTTGGGACACTACAGTGACTAATAATATATTCTCTGTCATTTATTAGAATGTCACGAAGCTGTCATTCTAATAAAAAGAAAATCGACAGGTAGGTAAAGAAGTAAGAAAATTACAGAATGTGGAAAACAGTATAACAGAGGTGACAGAATAGTGGTAGGTCAATCTTAGATAAAGCAGTCATCCACAAGAAAAGTAAAGTTGAGCTGACATCATAGGGCAAAGATGAGTGATGTTATGCAAAGAACAAAATGAAGAACATTCAAAGAAAAGGGAACAGCCAGTGCAAAAACCCAAAGGGAAAAAAAAACTTAGACATAATCAAGAAATGTAAGAGAAGCTGGTATACATGGAATCTCTTGAGCTTCAGTGAGACAGAAATACCTAAGTTGGCCATGGCTGGCAGAATTGAGAACACAGAGATTTTGTAGGAAGACTTTGTTAAAAATTGGAATTTATGCCAAGAAAAATGGAAGTAAGCCATCAAATATTTTTTAGCAAGAAAACAATATGTTCTGAATTGATAGCTCCAAAAAGTCACACAATTGTTCTATGGAGGATGAACTGGAGATAAATTATAGAAAAGATAGGAGGCTATGGTA
This sequence comes from Mirza zaza, assembly GCA_008750895.1. Lineage (NCBI taxonomy): Eukaryota > Metazoa > Chordata > Mammalia > Primates > Cheirogaleidae > Mirza > Mirza zaza. Next base: position 20,114 of record VSMD01076935.1, on the reverse strand, counting down.
GAGTTCACATGGCTTGAGCATGAATAATTATAATGGAGATGGAGATATGTGAAAAGACAAAGGACAAAGAATAGAAAAGGAAAAGACACATATGGAGAAGAAAAAGGTAAAGCTCACTGTTAAAATGAAGGGTGAAGATAGAAAAAGGAAGAATCAAGGAGAGCTCTTCACTATGTGGCTTCAGCAACTATGTAGGTGCTGGTGTCATTTATTAAAATAAGGAAGATTAGAGGCATAGGTCTGGCATTTGAGGGGAATCAAGTGCTCCATTTAAAAGCTTGTCAGGTTTGAAATGAATAATACATTTTCAAAACAGAATATCAAGTACTCAGGTCTGAGTGTGGAGAAAGTTCTAAACCTAAGACAGCAAATTTAAGTCATAAGTATATGAACATTATTTAAATATTTAGAATTGCACAGGACTAGATAAGATCATTTAGGAAGGATGGATGGAGAAAGACGAAGGCCCAGAGCAAGAGCTTCAAGCACTCCCAAGTCTTAAGTGTTCCGGAAGAGGGATATGCATAGAGAATATGAAACAAACCATCTAGAGACATTAAACCGTGTCTATGCTAATCATAATAAATAAGCAATATGGGTTTGCTTATTACAAGAGTTCCAGAAGAGGGATATGCACAGAGAATATGAAACAAACCATGAGAGACATGAAACCGTGTCTACGCTAATCAAGTAAATAAGCAACATGGATTTTAGCAACAAAGGTCTGGAACTGGAAAGTCAGAGTGTAAGACCTGCTTGCTTCGAATTCCAAGATTACTGAGGTCAAATATTCAATAATTGCCTTGTTACTAAATCTTTCCCTTCTCATTGCAACTGCACACCAAAAACTAAACTTTCCCAAAATATCATTTTATAGTAATATTATAGTTAATACTCCAACTTTCTATGTAGATGCTGAGATATTGTGATATAATGATAAATATGTATTTGGTCTTTGTCCCTGGCTCCATGTGGCCAGTTTCAGGCTAATCTTTTGACAGTCCCCACATGGTCTTGACACTGTCAGTTCCACACCTTCTAGAAAGATTTCACAGGATTACTGTCCTGGGTGCAGGCAAAACATAGAATTAGAGGGCAGGTGAGACTACAGAAAGGGAGATGTCGACTTGAGGCTGTAAGAAAACAGAGTTTCAGTCTTTAGTACAGGGGTCCTCAAACTTTTTAAACAGGGGGCCAGTTCTCTGTCCCTCAGACTGTTGGAGAGTGCGCACTGTGGGACGAGTCAGCTGCTAAGCAGGACATGCAGCGGTGGCAAAAACACCTGGCAGGCCGGATAAATGTCCTCGGTGGGCGGCATGTGGCCCACGGGTCCTAGTTTGAGAACACCTGCTTTAGTATATATGAATATGCTCTATGATGGTGGAAATATCAAGGAGAGAGAATTTTGTCTTCACATACAGGAAGTAGGAAATCTTTGGACAGCTGTTCTGGTGGCTGGCAACATACAGGAGATGAGAGTGCAGATTAGATATTAATAGCAGAGATGTCAATTTGGGAGTCTCCAGTATAGAACACACAGCTTGGGCTCTGAGAACGAATTAAACTTTTGATAGGAGAATCAAGCAAAAGATAAAACACCAGAAGCCAAAAAAGTAGGAGAGCAGGGGCTGAATAAGTAGATAAGAGTTGCCCTGAGAGACCAGGTGTGGGGGACTTTCACATGAACTGAGGTGAGGTGATTGTCAGGAAAGAAAACAGAAGGGGGCAGGGATATGCCTAAGGAGAGAGCAGTGCTACATACAAAGCGACCTGCATGGGTAGTGAGGGGAACTTCAAAGCAAGAAAGGTGGAGAATAGGAAATGCGACAAGCCATGAGCAAGCTGGGAAAAACAGAACCAGGTAAAAAAAATCAAGGTCCTAGATGAGATGGGCTGTAATCAGATCCAGAACAGAGAAAAAAAGGACATTATCCTTTTACAGCAGGTAAAGAAGAACAGCCCCACTGGGAATGAACAAAGATACAGATAGGTTTTGATTAGGATTCTGGGTCACCAGTTAGAAAAGTTCCCTGTCTTAGGTTTAGAACTTTCTCCACACTCACACCTGAGTACTTGATATTCTGTTTTGAAAATGTATTATTCATTTCAAACCTGACGAGCTTTTAAATGGAGCACTTGACTCCCCCCAAATGCCAGCATTTCAAAAGCATTAACCTTTCACTGACCAACTGGGATTTTTGTGCCATCTCCCCATTTTCTTAGTTTTCACTCACTTACCTGCACAGGTTTGACTATGGGCTGCTTCGATTATCCATGGTGGTTTTCCTTCTTCCAACTTGAAGAGTGAATCTGGTTTGGTACCTTGATACCCTATAAACAGGAAATCACTGAACACTTGCACCAAGTATGTATGCTTGCGGAATCTATGAAGGCTGGAGAGAGTTATATTTCAGGGACCACATTACTTGCACTTTGACAGAGTAAAAACCTTTTACTCAGGAAAAGAGCACATGTACTTTAGGCCAAGGAGGAAAATAAAAGTCTACGACATACCTCACATCCCTTAGGATGGCTACAATCAAAAAACCCAAAACGAAACAAAGGAAAAAAATTTAAATAAAAAACAAAACAAAACAGAAAATAACAAGTTTTGGCAAGGTTGTGGAGAAAACTAGAGCCCTCTGTACTCCTGCTGGGAATGTAAAATGATACTGCCACTGTAAAAACAGTTTCTCAAAAAATTAACAATAGAATTACCACATACACTCTGAGAGGCCGAGGCGGGCAGATTGCTCAAGGTCAGGAGTTCAAAACCAGCCTGAGCAAGAGCAAGACCCCGTCTCTACTATAAATAGAAAGAAATTAATTGGCCAACTAATATATATAGAAAAAATTAGCCGGGCATGGTGGCGCATGCCTGTGGTCCCAGCTACTGGGGAGGCTGAGGCAAGAGGATCGCTTGAGCCCAGGAGTTTGAGGTTGCTGTGAGCTCAGCTGATGCCATGGCACTCACTCTAGCCTGGGCAACAAAATGAGACTCTGTCTCAAAAAAATAAAAAAATAAAAAAACCAAAAACAAACAAACAAACAAAGAATTACCATATGATCTGGCGGTGCCACTTCTGAGTATATATCCAAAAGAATGAAAAGCAGGGTCTTAAAGAGAGACTCGTAACTGACTATGGTGCCGTCCTTACCTACTGATACTAGGTTGCTGTAGTTCTCCAACATTACTTCCTTACATAGGACCTTTTGAGATGGGTTCAAAAACTGCCACTCCTCCCTGCTGAAGTCCACAGCATCCTTGAATGATAATGATCCCTATAAAAACACATCCCAATGCAATCTGAGGTGTATACCAACAGATGATGTAGAAAAGAGGAACAGGCATAAGTTCAGATCAATTTCTATGTAACAAGTTTTATGCACACTGTGGCTATTTCATGTACCATAGGACCATGGAATTCCACAAATTCTTCCTACCCTAATAAAGCACTAAAGCAATATTTGCATAGATACAAAACATGCAATAAGAATGTTTATTATTTCTTTGTTTATAATATTAGAAAACTATCAACAACCTAAATGTCTATCAAAAGCAGACAGGGTCAAATTACAGCACACACCTCAATCTATAATATACCATACATATGTTAACATCAACAAGGTAAATGTATATATACCAATGATATAGATACCAATGATCTTCAAGGCATTCTTTTTTTTTTTTTGAGACAGAGTCTTACTTTGTTGCCCAGGCTAGAGTGAGTGCCGTGGCGTCAGCCTAGCTCACAGCAACCTCAAACTCCTGGGTTCAAGCAATCCTCCTGCCTCAGCCTCCAGAGTAGCTGGGATTACAGGCATGTGCCACCATGCCCAGCTAATTTTTTATATATATATTTTTAGTTGTCCAGCTAATTTCTTTTTATTTATTTTTTAGTAGAGACTGGGTCTCGCTCTTGCTCAGGCTGGTCTCGAACCCCTGAGCTCAAACAATCCACCCGCATTGGCCTCCCAGAGTGCTAGGATTATAGGCGTGAGCCACCACGCCTGGCCAAGGCATTCTCTTAAAGGAAAAACTCAAGCCCTCAAATTATATACATAATATGATCCAAGACATGTGAAAAAATTTAACAATTTACAGTTATATATGTATAGGTACACATATGTATATATACAGAAATGTACATAAACGTAGATATATTCTACCATATGTCCACGATAAAAAGGGACTAGATGGAGACCCAAACTATTAACATTTGTTACTCTTTGGGTTGGAGTCTGGGCAGGAAAAGGTGAAAGGGGATATTGTCTTGTGGCACAAATACTTCTGTTTGTTGGAATCTCTTGCGTGCAAAGCCATGGTACCATCTGAGACCAAAACAAGAATAGTTGGTACTGACTTCATTTTGTGGACCTGGGATTAAGAAGGTAAGAAAGAAGCACTGTCAGTATCCATACTCCCAGCTGTTATCAAACAGGAACTTTTAGCTGGCTCCTGTCAAATCAATACCAAAAATGTGATTGACAGAATTCTTCATGGAGGACCACTCAAGGTCAAGCAGCCCATTCATTCTATTGGATGATCCGGGCTTTATTTCAGGGTAAAGTCAGACCACCGGAAGGCTCTGTTTTTGAAGCACACTGTTTTTTTTTTTTCTTTTAGAGAGAAAGTACAGGGTTTCACTCTGTCACCCAGGCTGGAGTGCAGTGGCGCAATCATAGCTCGCAGCAACCTCCAACTCCTGGGCTCAAGTGATCCTCCTGCCTCAGTCTCCCAAGTAGCTGGGACCACGGGTGTATACCACCACATCCAGCTAATTTTTTATATTTTTTTCAGAGATGGGGTCTCACTATTATCTAGGCTGGTTTCGAACTCCTGGCCTCAAGTGATCCTCCCACCTTGGCCTCCCCAAAGTGTTGGGATTACAAGCGTGAGCCACCACACCCAGCCAACGCATGTTGTTTTTGAAGAATTCCATCCAATCCAGCTCTGTTTTGGCATTCCCGCTTAGCTGAATCCAAGGAACACAGTAAGAAGAAAACAAAGTGAACATCCTTTGCCTTTATTATACAGCTGATAATAAGGACACTGTTTAGCACAAAACTTCTCTGAAGAAATTCTTAAGATCTAAGAGCAATAAAGTATATACTTCCCCTGAAGAACTGCCTTGCCTTCTCCTCACAGACAATGTGAATCCTGACACTTTTGATGTTTTTCTTGTTATTACCACTACCAAAAAAGGCAGCACAGTTCAAAGCTGAGGCAACCCGCAGGGTCTTGATCAGTCAATGTTCCAACATTAAGAACTTTGCACACACCCCATGACCTACATATCTCCACTTTTTAATCTGCCCAGATTTTAAGATTATAACTTAAACTTATTTTCTGACAGATCCTGATTTTTATTAACATACGCTGTCTCATTTAACCAGACTATTTTTTACAAGCTTCCACAGATCCATTGGGAAACAAAGGGTAAAACGGGTAAAACAAACCTCACCTGGGCCTTGGCCATTTTTTAGTGTTCTTAAGAAAGAGCTGGCAGCTCCAGGGTGTGCTCCATCTTCTGCCTATTCCAGACCTGCAGGCAGTTGTGGTCAGGTATCTCGGGTCAGGCTACTACCAGAAATGATGATCTCCCTGGCCTGGAACCTCCTTTTGCTATTACTGAAGGTTGTCTTGTTCCTGTAGACTAGAACCTGTGGATTCAAGACCAAATTCAATTACAATAGGACACGCACCTGGGACCATAACTCTCTAATTGCCATTTGGACTCACACTAATATTTTATCTGTCTCCTTAACACCCTGGAAGCTTTTACATCGTGGGGTGGCGCTCCATATGAAGATATGAAATGGACAAGAGGCATGTCTTTTTTTGGTAAAGCTAGAATGGAGTGGATGTGAAAGAAAAGATGGTAAACAAAAACCACCTCACGGTATTGTCCACTGCCAGGTTCTCACATGGATCAATTTTAGGAAAGACAATGTATAGAATTAGTAGCTCTGGAAATCAACTTAAAATCACCTGCACTCACGTGCTCCTAAGTTTTTGTTTACTGCACTAGGGCAAATTACTCTAGTACAAAGACCAAGGGACTCAACAAATCATTTTGTCTTATTTAATCCTCAATATTATTTTATTTCCATTTTAAACACAAGTAAGCTGAGGCTTGGTGAGGGGAAGTGTGTTGCACAGGTTAACAGTCTTCCTAATTAGCAATGTGGGAATTTGAGTCCCCATCCAGCTCTCTCCACTGTGACATTCCCTGTTGTAACAGCCTCACAATGCAAATTTGTTCTCTTTCCCACTAACTTTCAGAACGTTACTTCCCACTGCCTCACAGTGCAGTGGCCACACGGTCAGGGCTGAAAAGCAGAGCCCCTGCAGTCAGTCGCCTCGTGTAATATTCACTGTGCGTGCTTCACCAGCTACTTCCACACAGGCAGAAATGCAAAGGCAGCCCCCGCTTCTTGCCCAGAAGCAGCAGATCAGAGGCTAGCATCCCAGGAGCCAAGCTCTGGAGTCACACTAGCAACTCACAACTCTGAAGACACCAAGATGGTGAGATCAACTGGAATCTTGCTTTCACCCCGTAAGTCATTCCCAAAGCACTCCACCCAGAGCACTCATCTCCAGCCCATTTTGTAACCTGCTGGGAAACACATTGCTGAACACACATACCACCCCCATCACCAATCCCGAGACTGCCTGTCCCATGCTCAGCCCTTCAATCTCATCTCCCTACAGTGCCAGTCCAAAAAGAGTGGTGCACAACTCAAATGTAGATCTCCATGTGGACGTTTGAGATGTAGAAGAGGCAGCTAGGTATGAATGGGCTGGAGCTGAGATCTCTAGATTTGGAGGATCCAGGATTCAACTATTTCCCAGAAGTTCATGGCAGACTTTCCCTCATACCTCACAGATAAGAGTTGCACGAAATGCTCATGCCTGGACCATGCCAGTGAAACTGGGAATAGCTATGTAAACACCCTGGTTGGTAAAACTAATCGAAATTTCCTACTGAACTGAAGTTGAGGTTAAATTCTCAGATAGATGGCTGCCTAAATAAAATAGCAATTTTCTTAACAAAGGGGGCATGAATGTCAAGTTGGCAGCCAACAGTATCCAATACAAAAACTAATAGGTCAGGCTGGGCGCAGTGGCTCACACCTGTAATCCTAGCACTCTGGGAGGCCGAGGTGGGCGGAGGTCAGGAGTTCAAAACCAGCCTGAGCAAGAACAAGACCCCGTCTCTACTAGAAATAGAAAGAAATCAATTGGCCAACTAATATATATAGAAAAAATTAGCTGGGCATGGTGGCGCATGCCTATAGTCCCAGCTACTCGGGAGGCTGAGGCAGCAGGATTGCTTGAGCCCAGGAGTTTGAGGTTGCTGTGAGCGAGGCTGACACCACCGGCACTCACTCTAGCCTGGGCAACAAAATAAGACTCTGTCTCAAAAAAACTAATAGGTCAGAGGAGAAAAGCCACATGACCATCTAAATAGATACTGAAAAAACATTTCATAAAATTTGATGTTACTTTTGTTACAAATCCCTGAGAGGCTAGGAATGGAGTGCCTACTTCCTTAGACTGAATAAAAGGACATACATACATACACACACAGAGTCCTATGTATCTCTTGTAAAAGGATAAAATGTAACATCATTTGTATAAACTTTTAAAGACACAAACATTATATATTGTTTGTGGATGCAGATATACTTACAAGTCCAAAAATGAGTATAATATAAAACTTTAAGTTAGTGGCTACTTCTGGGAAGGAAGGAGGAATGGAGTTGGGACCTTAGTATTTCTTTCCAAAAGAGAAGAATAAAGGAAAAAGATCTGAATGAATAAACAAAACAATCCCTAAATCTACCACTGTATATGAGAGCCAGTGACACACTGGAAACAATCCTACAAAGTAAGGAATAGGTGCATACAATCACCATTCTCATTCATCACTGGTCTGACCGTGCATCCCAATGTAATTCCAAAGCAAAAATATACCTGCAGGCACTGCCTAGGTCCACTGATAAAGGATTAATTGAATAAATAATTTTAATCCATCTAATAGAATATTACATAATTACTTAAAATGTTAATATGTGCTTACTAAAATAAAAAGATACCCATAATAGGCCAGGTGTGATGGCTCATACCTGTAATCCTAGCAACTTTGGGAGGCTGAGGCAGGAGGATTGATTGAGCACAGGAGTCCGAGGCTGTAGTGAGCTATTATCATGCCACTGCACTTCAGCATGGGCAATAGAGTGAGACTCTTTGTCTCTTAAAAAACAAAAAAACAAAATTATGTCCATAATAAACACCTCAGTGAACAAAGAGCACTATTACTCATTATGTATAATATGATCCTGTATTTCTTTAAAAGCCATATAACTTAACTATGTACGTGTGTGGGCATATACACATACTCACAAAAAAGAAATATAACAATATGATAATAATTATTATAGCTAGTCCAACAGATTGGGAAGTGAATTTTACATTTTTTCTAGTAAGCATAGGATATTTTCTAAATTTAAAATATTAAAATAGAAAACATTTTAATGAAAAAAATTTAAATGAATAAAGACCTCCACTTGAAATAAAAGTGAGGGTGTTGCCGAATCATTACACATCAACAGCCTTATATGCTCTTGGAAGGAATGAAGGGAGGAAGAAAAGGAACAGGTAATTTATTATGGTATCATTTAACTTGTTCTTCCCTACCTACTTAACTCCCAATTTTTCTTTTTTTTTTTAAAGAGACAGGGTCTTGTTCTGTTGCCCAGGCTGGCCTCAAACTCTTGGACTCAAGTGATCCTCCAGCCTCAGCCTCCTGATTAGCTGGGACTACAGGCATGTGCCATTGTGCCCAGTTTCCAATTTTTCCTTTTAATTAAGTAGGTGGTTGAACTTAGAGGTATTATTAGTTCCATGTTCAATTTTTATAGGCAAGAATCATTCATAGATGGTGCTGTGTACTGATGGCAACATATTAAAAGGCATGAGTACAACAACAACAAAAAAGGAAGGGGAGCTGTTAAAGCATAAAAGAGACCTAAGAGCTATATACCGAGCAAATAAAATGTACATACATCACTTGGATCATGATTCATATGATCCAATATCATAAGACTATTTTGAGATGATCAGGAAAAAATTGAATATGGACTAGTTATTCAATGAAGAAATTACTATTAATATTAACTTGGATACATTTGAAAATTGCCCAGTGGTTGTAAGTTTTTCAAATGAACTTACCAGTTAGAGATTCATATTGAAAGATTTACAAGTTTAAAGACATGATGCCTTGGATTTGCTATGAAATTCTCCAGAGAAAAATGTAAGTGGAGGAGGCACAGATTAATATGACTGGTCCTGAGTTGCTAACTGTTGATGCTGGGTGACGGGCACATATTATACTATTCTCTCTACTCTCAATTTCCATGAAAAAGAGTTAAAAAGAAAAGTCTTCAGGACTTGATTTTGATCTAATCTTTATAGTACAGTGATTCCAATATTATATAAACACTTGCAGATTATAGAAAAAGAGGAAAAGTTTCTCTACCAATTATATGAAGCCAGCATTTCCAAACTAATCAATAGAATAGAAATAAGGAAAATTATAGAGATAGATGTTTATTCATTGATTCTCATCCTTCCTTCTTTTCTAATACATACATTTAAGGCTATAAATTCCCTCCACTGACTGCTTAGGCTGATTTTGACGGAGGTTTAATAGGTAAGATTATAATTAAAATGCAATTTAAAATATTTCCACTGTGATTTTTTTTGGGGGGGACTCATAGATTATTCAGAAGTGTATGACATAATTGCAAACATGTGATATTGATTTATAGGTTAATTCCACTGTAGTTAAAGAAAATATTCTGTATTAATTTTAATCCTTTGAAATGTATTTAGACATGATTAGGTGATAGGCATGATAGATACATAGATAAATATTTATTTAGACTTGCTTTTAGACCACCGTACAGTGACTTTTTATAAATATCCTTCATGCCTTTGAGGAAAATTGTTGGGTGGAGTGTTTTTAGAATTGGTCAAGTTAATGATGTCATTCTAATCTTTCAGGATTTGCCACTATGGTAGGCTGACAACCTGTTTTTGTAAATAATGTTTTAACAAAACACAGTCACATCCATTTATTTATGTATTCTCTATAGCTACTTTCACTCTACAGTAGCAAAACTTAGCAGCTACCAAGAGACTATCCCACTTTCAGAAACTGAAATATCTATTATTTATCTGCTCCTTTACAGAAAGTTTGCTGACACCTGTCAATCTATAGCCTTTTAGCTTTTTTTGTCTGCCTGTCCTCTCAGTTACTAAGAGAAAGGTATGTTAAAGCATCTCCCACTATGACTCAGCATTTGTTGTTTTTCCTTGTTGCTGTACCTTAGAATTCTACTAACTATATACACAATGGAACTTTTTAGGCACCAAAAAGGCATGTACAAAAATGTTCACATCAGCAGCTCTCAAAATAGTTGTTACAAGCCAATAACAACTTGATAGTGGAATGGATAAATAAATTAGGGTATAATCATCAATGGAATACTATGCAGCAATGAAAAGAAATGAACTATTGCTATATGCAATGACTTAGGTAAATTACACAATGAAATACTGAGCAAAAGATAGCCACAAAAGAACGTGTACCTTATGATTTCATTTATGTAAAGTACACAACCAGACAAATCTAGTACGATATTTTTAGGATAATTACCTCTGGAGAAGAGGGAAGGGATGAGGACTTCTGAGATGCTGTAATATTCTATTTTTTAGCCTTGTGTTATACTTAAAAAAGAAAAAAACATTTTTAAGAAAACAACGGACCAATTTCATTTATAAATGTAGAAACAAAAAAAAATTTCATTACGTAGTATTAAAAATTTCAAGCAAAACAAAAAAACCCAGTAAACTCAAATTCCACATATCTATCACGTAACTTCAACAATTATCAATACACATCTAATTTTGTTTTATCTACAGCACTATTCACTTGCTCTCCACCAATGGATTATTTTGAAGCACATCCAAGACATTTTTTCATTTCTAGATGCAAAAATATTAAATATTAGCAAATAAAATTCAGTCCCAAATTAAAAGAACAAATCATTATGGAAAAGCATGTTTGTTTCCAGGAATATTAGATATTTAGAAATCTAGCAAAAATAAATTAAAGAAAATTTTAAAGAGAGAAAAATTATAAATTAAAATAATTTTAAAGTTAAAAAGCCCTTGAGAAAGAAAAATAAAAACTTGATAAATCAGTCACCATTTACTGAGACCATATTATGTACCAGCTACTATACTTTGTATGTACTTAAAGAACATTTTCTCACTTAACCTTAACAACTCCATGAAGTATGAATTATGACAGCTTTTTTTCACAAATGAGAAAACTGACTCATAAATTAACCTACCCAAGCCAGATGCAGAAGCAGGCTCTTCTTACTCCACAGCCTATACACTTTGCCACCAGGCTAAAATTATTTGCAGTTGACAAAAATGCTCAACTAGAAAACAGAAAGGAGTCAATTCATAAACTATATGTAATAGCATGAGTAGATGAAGTGACTAAATATATATTTTCAAACTTTTGTTCTTGTCCATTACATAAAATTAGAAGACATGAAAAAAGAGCAAGTGGGTGGTCTTATGCAAAACGACACCATTTACAATAAAAGTATAAACTATGTAGAAATAAGAATAACCAGAAATGCCCAAGTTACATTAGAAAAAACACTAAAGCTAGTTAAAAAATTGGTTTAATGGAAATCCATCACATGTTCCTGAAAGTGTTGTAAGTAGATCTATATCACTTCTACCCAAATTAAAGCATCCACTTGATGAACATTACTGAAGCAATTTTTAAAGAAAAAAAAAAAGGTGGGGTGCGGTGGCTCACAGCATTCCTAGCACTCTGGGAGGAGGAGGTGGGAGGACTGCTTGAGGTCAGGAGTTCAAGACTAGCTGGAGCAAAAGCTAGACCCCTCCCCGCACCGGGATCTCTACTAAAAACAGAAAAAAAATGGCCAGGTGTGGTGGCCTGTAGCCAATCGGGAGGCTAAGGCAGGAGGATCACTTGAGCCCAGGAGTTTGAGGTTTCAGTGAGTGACAATGCCACTGCATCCTACCCCAGGTGCAAGACCCTGTCTCAAAAAAAAAATCTTTCAAAAAGTTTGTAATATGGAAATACGAGTACATCGTTAGTTGATAGGATGTGAGGTGAAATATGTATAAAATTATGTCAACGGAAAAAAGCCAAACTCTGCAAAAATAATTTTAAAGAGATTTATTCTGAGCCAAATTTGAGGACTATGACCCAGAGCCACTGCCAACAGGCCTTGGTCAAGTGGATTCATTGTGGCTGGGTTACAGTTTGGTTTTTATACATTTCAGAGACAGGGGTTATAGGTAAAGCCATCAATCCATATGTGGGAGACATACATTGGTTTGGCCCAAAAAGGAGGGCCATCTCAAAGTGGGGGCTTACAGGTTATAGGTTTAAAGACAAGAAGCTTTGTCTAAAGGCTTGGAATGTTTTAACATAAACTGTTTACCAGAGATAAGCCACCACTTGTTACATAAATTGAGGACCTGCAGGTGTGTCTTGGATACCCTTAGGCCTATTAATGGGTTACAAAGGAAGTCTCCCAGAATGGAGGGGGCATGATAAGACATGTGTGACCTCCCTCCTCCTGGCAGGCAATTTTGCTTTAGGATATTCCTTTGGCCAAGAGGTGGTCCATTCAGTCTGCTGGTGGGGAGGGGGTGAGCATTTAGTTCACAATCCCCCCTTTTGGCCAAGATCTGTCATAGGCAGCATCTATGGCCAAACTTTTATTTTGTTCCATCCGTTGCCAGGGTGGTGTGGCTACCTGCCCTGGGTCCATCTAGTCCCTTGGTGGGACCCTTGCAGCCAAGGGGACTAAAGAGCCAAGCTGGGGCTTACAGCCAATTAAATAAGCCTAACAGGACCGGAGGTAGACAGGCACTCATTAATACTCTAAAATCCTTTAGATGACATAAGAGTAAAATGCAAAATATCAAAGGCAAAGCTACAAAACTAATTTACCTAAAAGTATTGAGATACTATATTCTTGGGTTTGGTGGTAGACTTGTAGCAAATATAAGCATCATTAACATTTAAGCTAGGAGAATTTAGTAATTTATACTAAGATGGCTAATAATTACTCATCATATTTTCTTTTGTATAATCTATAACTGATAAAAATTACGCTCAGTAAATTCTAAGTCTATAAGAAACAGGAACAAAACTCTTATGATTGGGATGGATATCTGCAGCATGTGGCCTGAAAAGACAAAGTATTTCATTTAGTATTCCTTTAGGCTTTTGTGTGTCCCTCCTTATCTGGAGGGTCTAAACTAATTCCATCCCTCAGAATTGGCCCTTACAATCTGACACGCCCCCTCTTCGAGATATTCTCTGAACTTAGAGGGAGGATATTTGAACAGGGCTTTGGCAGATTCCATGGTTTTAAGGTCCCAGAGATCAGGTAAACTTGCTAATTACCAAAAATTTGTCAAGACTCTGGAAAACAAAAGAATTAGTAATGTTTTAAATAAAGAGTCTTTATATGAAAATTTAGTTCTGTCTCATGAGGTTTGAGTTAGCTATACTCATGGTCATATCAGATTTTTAATTAAAATTAAAGTCTTGGAACTTCATTTTGTTTTAGTCCAGTGGTATATAATCTCCAAAGTTATTAGAAACCAGTATTCAAGTGGATTTGTCAGTCCTTTCCATGACCTTTACTTGAAGAAGCCAACTTTGGACTTAGAAAGAACCACTTTCTGAGATGAATCAAGTAAAATAATTTTTCAAAGATGATAAAACTTGGACCAGCCATGGTTAGAGACAATTGACAAACCAAATTGGTTATTGTGACATACAGCAATTTACATAATAACCATAATTATTACTGATAACACATACCAAGACATGTCAATATTTTATAATACTAGAATATATATTAATAACATACAAGTACAGCCCAAAGAAAGTTAAACACCATTTTATATTTGACAATGTTCCCTGGATGGTTTTGACACATCAAATAAATCTAATGTCTGTCTTAGACTTTTAAGTGATCCTAATGTATAAAAAGCTAGTTTAAGGTCAAAAGGCTGGATTTAGAATTTAAGTTTTGGAAAGGTTGTTAAATATCAAAGGCTCAAAGCATTTGTTCATATACAATCACAAACCACTATAAAATAATTTAACCAAGAGAGATAGCCATCAAAAGATTCTAAAGGTGATACAGTTATATGGGTATAAATCTGAATCCTTTTAAACTTTAGTTTTCTTTTTAGTTAGTCAAAACCTAATAAAGAGAGCACAGGGATTATCGGACGAAGCATAAAGTCTCTGTTTCTTTTAGGCCAATTACCAAAATTAAACAAAAATCTTTTGTACTACATTACTTTTTATATTAAAAGGAAAAAAAAACATGTTATAGAATCAAAATGAGTGCATCATGTCATTTCATTAAGAGTAAATTAATATTGACAGAAATCTTTGTTTTAGCCAAAATTCTTTAATAAATTTCCTTTCATAAACTTTATCTCAACCTGCACGTACCACACACCATCTACAAAACATACCTTAAAACTTTTGGTTTTGTCCTAACATTCCCTTTTCCTAAATAACCAGTCATTTTAGGACAAAAATTTCATGCAAGATCCTTTATTTACATTATTCTTTCTGTTTTACCATTCTTACCAAAAATATATTTCTATATTCATTGCCCCTTTACATCTTTTTCTTACACAAGTGGAATTTTGTTTTTATTTTCTTTCTAAATTTATTTTGATTTAACCCTTAAATAACCTCTGAATTAGACAAAGTTAGTGCAAGCTTAAAAAGTAGGAAGTCATGAATTGTTTATCATAAGACACTTGTCAGGAAACAAGATTGTAGGTTACTATAAAATTATAGCCAAATTAATAATTCAAATATATATTTTTTAAATGCCAAAATACTATTTTTTTTAAGAAAGGAGACTCAGTGTCTCAAACAAGTATAAGACCTAATAGACCGCATTACAAGTTAATAAGGAAGCTGAATCTGTGTCTTTTTTTTCTTCCCATCCTTTTCACAGTTTATTAAAAGGTGAATAAAAAACCTTTTGTTATTCCTATTAATATCATATGACAATCTAATTTAAAAGAGAAAGCCAAATTTCATTGTATTAGTGTATTAATGATGAAAGTTAATTTTAATAAAATCTTATAAATAAATCCATCTAATTTTAACTAATTTGACTATAAGACTTTCATAAACATTTTATAACCTTTAACTTTTATATCCACTTAATTTAATGATCATTTACATATTGAATAAGTAGTTTCAAAAACCAATAAATTATGGACTTAAACAGAACTCTAGAACAAATGGGCCTGACTGACATTTACAGGACATTCTACCTCAAAACCACTGAATATACATTCTTCTCATCAGCTCAGGGTCATTCTCTAAGATTGACTATATCCTAGGACACAAAGCACATCGGGAACAATTTAAAAAATAGAAATTATACGATGTCTCTTTTCAGACCACAATGGAATAAATGTAGAAATCAACTGGAACTCTCATTTCTACACAAAGTCATGGAAACTAAACAACCTTCTGCTAAATGATCACTTCATAAAAGAGGTAATCAAGATGGAAATCAAAAGATTCTTTGAACTAAATGACAAAGGAGGCACAAGTTATCAAAACCTGTGGGACACAGCTAAAGCAGTCCTGAGAGGAAAGTTTATTTCCATAAATGCCTATAAACAAAATTATCTTTTAACAAAACTAATACTTATGTTGTATAACATTTTTATTAAAAGAATTTTTGTATAGAGTTGTTTCCTTTCATCTAGAAGTTTTAATTTCACATACTAATCATAATGTCAACTTTTTTTTTTTGAGACAGAGTCTCGCTTTGTTGCATAGGCTAGAGTGAGTGCCCTGGCATCAGCCTAGCTCACAGCAACCTCAAACTCCTGGGCTCAAGCAATCCTACTGCCTCAGCCTCCCAAATAGCAGGGACTACAGGCATGGGCCACCATGCCCGGATAATTTTTTTCTATATATATGTTAGTTGGCCAATTAATTTCTTTCTATTTATAGTAGAGACAGGGTCTCGCTCTTGCTCAGGCTGGTTTCGAACTCCTGACCTCAAGCAATCTGCCTGCCTCAGCCTCCCAGAGTGCTAGGATTACAGGCGTGAGCCACCGAGCCTGGCCTCATAATGTCAACTCTTAGAAAAACCTAGAAAGTTAAAGTAACTTTGAACTGTTAGTCACCAATTTTATTAGTATTCCTAAGTATAAAGATATCAAAGTATAAGCTTAAACTTATATTTAAGAACTGATGTTCTAGTATTTTACCTTATAAATGACCCACTTATAAGGGACATATAATGACATTTTATGATTATCTTTTTTAACTTAACATAATGACTTTAAGATTTTAAATTAGATGAAAACTTTATTTGTATTTATTGCATTTGTATTTACCTAATTCATCTATATTAGGAATTCACTTAGATCCTAGCTATTAAAAGTTTGTTACTTTTTTATTAACTATTTTTATACCCTGTATATTGGATATACATAACACAGAACAGGGATCAAAATACAAACTCATAAATCTTACCAAGAAAAAATAAATATTTCAATAAGACTTGTTATTTTAAACAAATATAACATCACTTCGAAACTTTGTAAACATGGTAGTCATTTTGGAATATCTTGTTTAAAGGTATTAGCTAATTAGATCCTTCTAAAACATCACATCCCCAAACAAATCTATTGACATCATAGGGCTTAAAGTGTCTCTGGCCCCCAAAGTTTGGGAGCAAAGGCCACTGTTCTCCTAAAGGCTTGCTGAAAATCTACTGACATTAAAATTAATAGGATTAATAAGACAAAGACTTAAAACTTATACATGGATGCCTCTAGAATGAACACAAAGATGCAGGAGAAACTGTCCAATTTTTAATGTTTAAAGTATGGACAGCTGTGTAGAAAGATGATTGGACAAGAAAGGTATGAGTTAATTCTAACAGGATCAGTGGCAGAACTAGCAAGGCGTTTTATATTTAGATTCTGCTTGGCCTCTAGAGTGTGTATTTTTCCTTTCTGAGTGTAGGACAAAGCCCTTTCTGGCATGGGGTTTTATAGTAAAACAAAGTAAAAACAAAGTAGGTCAGATAATTACTTTATGGCCATTTTACATAGAATAATTTTCGGTATTATGGCTAGCTTCAGGGAAGAATTGGCACAAGAGGCAGGCAAGGTCAGAAAATTTTGCTTCTGAAGTCTTTATTTTAGGTTAGTTTTTTTTTTTTTTATTCCATCAACATAAGATCACCTGGCTATAGACTGAGGAAAAAAAACTTTCAGCACCAATTGTTAGCACCTCAAACAATGATAAAAAGTGGTAACATGCTTTTTACAATGAGGATCAAGATTAAGTTGTTTTTAAAAAAAACAATATAAATAGTGTCGAAACAATTTTTTAGTGTATAAACTTGAGCACATTTATAGAGTAAGACTGCTTTGAGATTCTCATGGATTTTAACCATCATTCACTTTTTATCTTAAAATAAATTACTATACAAAAATTAATAATTTTGAAATTTTTTTTCCAGGCAAAAACTGTTACAGTAACACATAACCAGCTAGCTTGTAAAGAGTAGGACAAAAATGGATAAGACCAAGGGAAAACTAAAGCTTCTGATTTAAGTTCTTTTAACTACAACTTTTAGGACAACCTTGAATTCCTAATAGTACTGTTAATATTAGATGATAGTGAGTTAGACCTTGTGTACCTCTCTACAGGCATTGAATCAGTGGAAGTAAACTATATCTGCAGTTAGCATTAAAAGACCAAAACCAAAATGTTTTGTATAAACCGTTGACTATTAAATTTGGTTTTCTGCTCTACTTGGTGTTTTATTAATTCTAATTTGCTGACACTTAGGCACATTTGCATTTTTACCTTAAAGTTAAAGACATAAGTATTTTTGTTGATAACCCAGATTTAGTGATTATCATTTGACCAAATATTAAATTTACTTTACTTATCAAAAATCACACATTACTTTTTCTTTGGCTGAGTGTACATTTTTATAACCTTTATATCAAATCTTTGCACCTCAAGAACTTAAAAATATCCAGTAAAACCCAGGCAAAAACAAATGTATGGTGACAATTTGAAAGCAGTTTTACTATTACTTTACTAATGACACCTTTTTATTTTTTTTTTAAATAATAACACAGCTTATTTACCAAAGATTACTAAATTCACATGAAGCATTTGGGTTTAATTTATGAGTGCTCCCTTAATTTTAAACCAGTCCGGAACCATGTAAGCACAAACAACGTAATACATGGACAGACATAAAACATACCCAAACATATACACTGTCTTACACACATACACACACACAAAGTTTTAATAAATTTTACCCTAGAACTACAGCCATGAAATGGTAACCCAAACTGACCAGTCTGTAAAAGAAAGCTGGATCTAAATTTCTTCTGAAGAGACTGGAACTTGTTTACCTGGCAAACTTTAGTTGCTTCCCCTGATAGGTAACCTAATTAAGCCTGTGGCTCAAAGTTTTGGGTAAAGCAGTTTCTATAGCAATTTGATTTTTAAAAAACCTTTACCCCCTTTTTTTTTCAATTCAAAATGAGTTTTCAGTGTTAGCATTTTAGCTAGAACAGGCAGCAGGGGCTCCAGGTAGCCTTTCAATTGTAAATACCGTAAACAATGAGTTATCTTAACATCAACAGAAAAAGTTAGCAGGTTTTAGAGTAGCCAGAAAAGAAGAGAGAAATAAGCTTGAGACATTTTAATAAGTGGTAGGTCAACCATTTCAGCTCTGAATTTTCCTTGATGTAATTTTGCCCTTTCGCAAAAACTTGTGCACAAGAATTAGCTATAGCCAGCCGGAGCCCTAGAAAACCTGGCATGCCTTTGAATCTTTTCATTTACAAAAATACTTGCAAGTAGAGGCACTGCAAACTGACGGGGGTGCCCAACAGTCATTTTCTTTGTTTTTCCTCGTTTTTAAAGGATTTCCTATTTTTCTCACAGAAAAGCCAATTAAGATTAATTTTAGGATAAAAAAACAATGGAGAAGACCTTCTAGAATGCACCTCCAAACCTAAATTAGGATCCCAAACAACAATTCCTAGGAAAAGAACCACCTCAGAATAAACCACCAACCAAAGACCACCAAGCAAAAACCGGAGGTCCGGATCTCAGGAGGACTTACCAGTTCCCGCCAAAGGAGACGCTGGCAGTGGGAGGGCCTAAAAGGGCCATGCTGGTACATGGCCCCCAGTTAGCACTGCTCCATAGCCGGTCCTGAGTCTTCTCCGAGATCCTGCCGACTACGCCAAAATTGTCAATGGAAAAAAGCCAAACTCTGCAAAATAATTTTAAAGAGATTTA
Organism: Mirza zaza; assembly: GCA_008750895.1. NCBI lineage: Eukaryota > Metazoa > Chordata > Mammalia > Primates > Cheirogaleidae > Mirza > Mirza zaza. The sequence goes on along the minus strand of VSMD01076935.1, from coordinate 627 downwards.
TTCTGAGCCAAATTTGAGGACCATGACCCGGAGCCACTGCCAAGAGGCCTTGGTCAAGTGGACTTGTGGCTGGGTTACAGTTTGGTTTTTATGCATTTCAGAGACAGGGGTTACAGGAAAAGCCATCAATCAATAATACGGGGGAGGTATACATTCGTTTGGCCCAAAAAGGAGGGCCATCTCTGTAAAATGTAAGAAAAATTACCAGCCGTTTTTGCTTGCTGTAACCACGCTTGTTCTTAGGTATCCAAGTGTAACAAAGCTTCCCCACCCGTAAATGATGCTCAACCCCACCAGTAATTGTTGCAAATTCCCAAAACTGACCTCGACCAGTAAAGAATTTCCCCACCCCTTGACCCCATGACCTCCTGGCCACCTGCGTGTGGTTTTTGCATTTGAATTCCTGGCCACCTGCGTGTGGTTTTGCCTATAAGAGTCCCAAGTTTCAAAGCTTCGGGGCGGCAGCTCCCTAGTGTGGTGACGCTGCACGCCCCTGCGCTGCGCTGGAATAAACCCTCCTCTTGCTTTTACATCAAGTTCTGGTCTCCGTGTCTTTGTGAGTGGTCGCCAAGGTCCAACATTTGGGGGCTCGTCCGGGATCTGAGGGGCGACCTCTCTTAAAGACTA
>VSMD01076933.1:0-33654 GCA_008750895.1 Mirza zaza | reverse complement strand
CTCTAGGAGTGCAGTTTCCTCCTTTGTAAAGTAGATTCCTCTCCAGTGGTTGTCTTGTGCTTCCCACGAGAAGATGTGTGTAAAGAGCTCAGACTGAACGGAAGACGGGGGTGACAGTCACACCTCGGTCCTCCCCACTGGCCTGGGCCCCTGCAGAGAGTGGCTGTGTGTGCCGCTCCTTACCGCCCAGCTCTCGCTCTTGGCTGCAGACCCTGCACGTGGACGCCCGCAGCGCCCTGGAGCGGCTGATGGGGCACCTCCTGCAGAGGCAGCTGGACCCCAAGGGGCTGCAGGAGATGGTGCAGGTGAGTTGCCTGGTGGGGTGGCGGGTGGGGGGGACGGTGGCAGGAGCCAGGGGTGGCCACCCCTCTTGGGAGCTAGCCTGAGGGCCAGACCGTGGGAAACAGGGATGCACGAAATACTGCTTTAATAACTTTATTTTGATAAAATTCCGAACTTGCTGAAAAGTTGCAAGGATAGTTCAGCAATACTCTTTGTGCAGATTCACAGTTCTTAATATTTTGTCACATTTTCTTTCTCTCTCTCATTCTACACACACGTCTTTTGAACCATAGAAAGTTAGTCGTAGACATTACAAACACGAACATTCTCTTTTATAGCAGCAGTACAATGATCATACTCAGGAAATCTAACATTGATGCAATGCTATATTAAAATCCACAGCCTATATTCACATTTCACTGACAATCCCAATAATGTACTTTAGAGCTGGGGAAGTACTTTAGAGTACTTTAGAGGTGGGGAAGTCCCCACCTCCCAGGCCACGGACTGGTGCTGGTCTGGGACCTGTTAGGAGCTGGGCCACGCAGCACGAGGTGAGCAGCGGGCAAATGAATCTTCATCTGTATTTATAGCCACTCCTCATCACTCGCATCACCGCCTGAGCTCCACCTGCTGTCAGATCAGCGGCGGCATTAGATTCTCACAGGAGTGTGAACCCTACTGTAAACTGCACATGCGAGGGACCTAGGTTACACACTCCTTAGGAGAATCTAATACCCACCCACCCCCAGTCTGGGGAAAATTGTCTTCCACAAAACTGGTCTCTGGGTGCCAAAAAGGTTGGCGACCACTGGTCTAGAGCTATTACCTCCCTGACCTAGGATCCCATCCGGACCATGTGTTGCATCCATTTGTCATGTCTTTGTTCTCCTCTAACCTGGACAGCTCCTCATCTGCCTTTGTCCCTCATAACCTGGGCATTTTTGAATGGTACTGGCTAGATATGTTTTTTTTTTTTCAATTGGGTTGTTTGCTTTCTTGTTATTGAGCTTTTAGAGTTTTTAATATATTCTGGATATATCACATATGTGATTTAGAAATATTTTCTCCTAGTCCGTGTCTTGTCTTTTAATTAATTTTACAGTGTCTTTTGATAAGCAGAAGTTTTAAATTTGATTATTTCACTTATCTTTTTTTCTTTTATGAATCATGCTTTTGGTGTCAAATCTAAGACGTCTTTCCCTAACCCAAGGCCACAAAGATTTTCTTCTATGTTTTTTTTTTTCTAGAAGTTCTATATTTTCAGGTTTTACATTTAGGTCTATGATATATTTTGAGTTAATTTTTGTATGGTGTGAGGTATGGATCAAAGTTTATTTTATTTTTACACATGTTTTGGCACCTTTTGCTAGAATATCCTTGCTCCACTGAATTATCTTTGCAATTTTGTCAAAAATCAAGTGACCATGCATATTGTGGGTCTATTTCCGGACATTTATTCTGCTCTATTGATGTGTTTGTCTTTACACCAATTCCACACTGGCTTGATTATCGTGATGTTATAGTAAGTCTTAAAATAAAGATGAGACAATATAAATTTATAGACTTTGTTCTTTCTTTTGCCAGATTCCACAAATTTTGATATATGTGTTCTAATATTATTTCAGTTCGAAGTGCATTTTAATTTCTCTTTTGGTTTCTTCCTTGACCTATATGCTATTTAGAAATTTCCAAATATGGGAGGATTTTCCAGAAATCTTTCTGGTTTAGTTTCCTAATTTAACTACACTGTTGTCTGAGGATATATTTTGTAGGTTTTCAATCCCTTAAAATTGACGGAGACTTATTTTGTTGCCCAGACGTGGTCCATCTTGGTAAAGGTGCCCTTGGAAATATTCTGCTGTTGCTGGGCGTGCTATTCCTTAATGCCACTTAGGCCAAGTGTTCAAGTTTTCTATATCCTTCCTGGTTTTCTGTCTTCCTGTTCTATCAACTATTGAGAAAGAGGCACTGAAATCTCTGGCTATCACTGTGGATTTGTTTCTCCTTTCAGTTCTGCCAGAGTTTGCTGCATGGATTGTGTAGCTATGTTGTTAGGTGCGTAAACATTTGGGATTGTTATGTCCTCTGGATGAAGCGACCATTATCGCGATGGCATGATCCACTTCACCTGCAGTCACAGTCTTTGCTCTGGAATGAACTTTGATATCGGAATGGCCCGCTGGGCCATCTGGGGGGCAGGGTGTCCTGTGCTCCTGGCCTTTTACTGCAGGCAAACATTTGGAGTCTGGCCAAACACAACGGCCAAACACCACCCTGGTGAGGATTCTGGGGACGTGCTCTCCCTGCCTGCAGCCTCCCTCCATGGTGGGGCCTGGGGAGAAAACCAGAAGTTTCTAGACCGACACAGAAGCATTGAGAGTCAGACTCTGAGTAGGAGGAAAGAGGAGGGCAAGAGCTAGCCAGGAAAGGGCTGTCCCTGGGATTTTCATGCCTGCTTCTGTGTCCTGGGCCCTGCCCTTAGCTCCTGGAGAAGTGGATCTTGTCGGAGAAAGAATGGGAGCGGGAGAAGGCCATGAAGCTCCACCTCCATCTCTTGAAGATCTACGTCCAAAGCATTGGCGTCTGTGTGAGTGTGGGAGCACCTGACCCCAGGGAGACCTGACCCGTGGGAGCGCCTGACCCGTGGGAGTGCCTGACCCCGGCCTGCTGCTCTGAGGCCGCACAGGGAAAGGATGGGACGTGGCCGGGTCTGGGTCCAGGTGTCGTGGGGCTCTTTGTAAGAAAAACGATACGCAATGATGAATACCATATTGGTTGGGAAAATGGATATTTACTTAGAATGAGGAAACGAGTCAGCATAAAATCAAAAATTTTACAAAGCTTTACAGGTGCCACTAACATCACGAAATCTAGAACAATGTAGCATTTTATGGATGAACAGTCTTACGTGGCTTGGTGACACTTCCTTTCCCGCACGTGATGGCTCCGTACTCTTTGATTGCCTTGTCTTCGGGAGGCTAAGGGCAGGACTACGGTGTCCAGGGCTGGGGGAGGTGCTGGCGAGGGCCCAGCAGAGCTCCGCAGGGCCAAGACCAGCGCTGAGCAACGCTGAGTGTGTCGCCTGCCTTCTCTGATCCGATTCTCACAACATTCCCTGAAAGGGGAGGCGCCAGTGTTATCTCCACTGTGCAGACAGGAAGCCTGAGGGGCTGCGGTGAGAGGTACCCCACCCCGGCCACTCAGCCAGTGAGTGGGGAAACCCTGATTTGAACCCAGGGCCCCATTACAGGAACAGCTTCACCTTCGCTCAGAGCTACAAGCAGGGCAGAGCTGGCTCGGGGCTGGTCCTGGACCCTCGGACCCGGCCGAACGGCCTCCAAGGGCCCAGCTGTGGGGCTGGGCGGCGGATGCATCGGCGGGAGGTGACGGTGGCAGCCTCCCCGCCCCAGCCGGTGCCTGCAGAGCAGCACTCACACTCCCTAGTGGCCACATATGCTGCCCTGAGCGTGCCTGAGAGCACAGAGGCGTGAGCCCCGGTCTCCTTTCCCTCAGATCCCCCTGAAGCTGGGGCAGTTTGGCACAATGGTTGGACTCATCGCCCCGTGCACCTGTGACGCCCACCGAAGAACCCGTATAGCCTCGACTAACGTCCTCTCTGCCCTGCTAGATCTTCACGGTACGGAGGGGCGGGGCAGGAGGGCCAGCCTTCCTGGGAGGGAGGGGGGCTCACACCAGCGGTGTGCATGGAGACAGGCAAGAGTGACCAACAGAGAGGGCAGAGTGGAGAGAGCCTACCAGGAGGCCATGGAAGCTTCTGGAAGGAGAGGCTCATTGGTCCAGACTGACTCTCTGCGGGCATGTGCTGGGCACTAAGGAGACCCCCTGGGAGAAGGTCAGCTTGCAGATACCAAGGACGTGGCAGAACTGGCCAGAGCTGAGCTGAGGGGAGAGCAGGCGTCTGAGCTGTGCATAGAGGTAGTGCGGGCAGAGGCCTGCTGCGCAGAAGGAACAATGACAGCAAAGCCCAGTGGGAGGGGATGTCTGGATGCTGGAGGGCAGCTCAGGCTCGCAAAGCCAGGGTAGGAGTTTACCCTTTTTCCCCATGGGTCACGTGTGAAACTGTACTCCCAACAGCAAGCCAGACCTGCTCCTTGTGGAGCACTGCCAAGGAAAAGGAGCTCGAGAAATGTAAGGAGGACCTCCGAGGCACAGATGTGGAGAAGATTTTCTGTGCATCCTCCAGAATCGCCAAGGTGACAGCTGGGAAGCCTACATGGGCTGTGGGCCGGTCTCAGGGGCCTGGGCCGTCTCTTGGGGGTGGGGCCTCCCAGGCTCACCCCGTCCATGGCCTTTGGTCCAACTCCCGCCATCTGCATTGAAGTGGGCTGCAGTATGTCAGGCCCCCACCGTGCCCTCTGGCACATGCCCCGCTGTCTTCTCCCCATCCCTGCAATGTGCTACGCTGAGCACGGAGGGGCCACTGGAATCATCTGGACAGCCCCGCACAGGGCGTTGGACACGGGCACGCTAATGACACAGTGACGAGTGGAAGTGCCCAGAGCTGCCAGAACAGGGGGCTCAGGACTTCAGGGGGACAAGGCCCCTTCTGCCTGAGGACCAAGGGGGCTGCGGAGCGGCAGGACGAGGCGGGGGGCATCAGGGCTGCAGGGCAGCAGGGCGAGGATAGCGGGTTTTGAGGTGGAGCTTCCTGTGCAGGGTTGGGGTGCAGGTGATGAGGAGTGGAGGGGTTGGGGTGCACCCCAGAGGCCTGGGAAAGCCGGCCGAGCCTGGAGGGGCCGGCAGGGGGACCCTGGAAGTAGAGGAGTGAGGTCTGAGCAGCCCCGTGGACAGCAAGAGGGGCAGGGCCTGGAGGAGGCTGCAGCCAGGGTCTGAGAGAGGATGGGGGCCTGGGCTGGAGCCATGTGCCGGGGCAGGAGAGGATGGGGGCCAGTGGTCACAGGGGGCAGGGGAGTCGGCCCAAGACTTGGTCTGCAGACCCCAGACCCGCCTGCTCTGCCCCTAGGTGGTCTGCATGGAGTTTAATTGCGACGAAGTGGTGTCGCTCATCCAGAAGCTCTGCGAGAACATCGGGGCCATGGACCTGCAGCACGACAAGGCCTCTGTCACCTGGATAGGCACCTTCCTCCAGATGCGGGTCAAGGATCTGGAGGACAAGGTGGCAGCGCCGTGTGGGGCAGGAGCCACCTGGGGTGGGGCTGGGCTGCTGGGTGCACCCCGCCTGCACCTGCTGAGCATGCCTGGCCTAAACCCCTGGTTGCCAAAGAGGAGGAGGAAATAGGTTCTAGAATGAGGAAGAAATGTGTTGAGGGTCACCTGGTCAGTACGTGGACAGTGGCCTGGAGGCCCGGGGCTCTTTCCCAGAGTACACCCCTCCCGTGCTGAAGGCCTGATAAATGAGCTTGAGGAAGCAGGCACAGGCCACGCTGGAGAGGGTGCCGGCAGCTTGACCTGTCCTTTGTCTGACTGGACACGAGTCCCCGCAGGAGGGGGTGCCATGGGGTGGGGGAAGGAGGCCGAGGGGGACCCAGGCTGCCCCGTGATGCCGCGCCCCCTCGCCAGGTGGCCGAGATCCTGGGCGCCATCCTGGTGCACCTGCCGGGGGTGGATCAGTCCGAGGTGCGGCGCCTGCTCATCGAGGGCATCCTCCTGCTGGCGCACTATCACCAGGACACTGTCCTCACGTCGCTCCTGAGGCAGCCGCTGCCCATGGAGAGGTGAGCGCCCTGGGGGCGGCCGTCCCGGCCTCCTGCGCAGCTCATGCCTTGCCGGCTCACTGCCCCAAATGTCCTGGCAGCCTGGGGCCTTGGGCAGTACCCGGCCCCGCCCCGAGGCAGGTCAAAACGCTGTCCCCGTGTGTCCTGTAGGAGGCGCCAGCCTCCCTCGAACCACGGATCCCGAGCCCAGACTTTGACAGCCCCATAGTGCGGAGGTGGAATCTGGATCCCATAGCTTCCCACATGCCCTGGGCTCCCCGGGGACGGTTCTGTGCCGCCCAGCATCATCCCCCATGGCAGCCCTTTCCCGCACAAGGCTCCCGTCTGTCCCCGCTCCTTTCAACATGTGTCCTGAGAGGGCAGCGACTTGTCCAAGTTTCCAGGGAAGAAACGCCCCACCTGCAGCCCCTCGGGCGGTCACAAAGCAGAGAGCAGCCCCCTCTTTCCGCAAACAGCGCCAACTCCTGTGTGTGCTGCAGCGCCCCACAGGCAGCCGGGAGGGTCTCCACAAAGGAGTGGGGCCCAGAAAGAGGGGTCAGGCATCCCCACAGGAGCCGAGCCTGTGCTCCCTCGGGGAGATGAGGCAGGTGTCACACCAGGAGGCTGTGAACAGGAAAAGAGAGTTTCAAACACGGGCCTTGGAGCCAGGGCCACGAGGGCTGAGCCCCCAAAACGCAGCCTGGTGAGAGGGCCGTGCTGGTTTCATGATGGAATGAGGGCCAGGGGCTCTCGAGGCAGTGCTGGTGGGGGTGAGGGGCAGCGTTTGGGACAGCCCTGGGTGAGGCTGGCATGCTTGCTGGCCACGTCACACCTGCGTTCACTCTGTTCACTGATGCCTGCATCGGTTCGCTGTTACCGAGGAGCAAGCGACCACCCACGTACGATCTGCGGCTTCCCTGGGGCAGGGGTCCGGGCGTGCCCAGCTGGGCCTTCTGCTCAGGGTTCACAAGACTGTGATCGGGGTGTCCGCCGGGCTGCATTTGGAGCCCGGGTCCTCTTCCTGTTGAACAGGTGGTTGGTAGAATTGTGTCTTGCCATCGCAGGCCTGAGGTCCCCGCCTCCTTGCTTTCTTGCACCCCTGTGGCTTCTTTACTTGGTGCTTTGAGCGAGCTGGACCCACCTCTCCACCTGATTCCTGCCACCAGGGCCCCGGCCGCATCTTCCCCCACCCCAAACTCACCTGCACTTGTGCATTCGGTTTTGTGGATTCAACTCTTTGTCAACTCTATCTTGTTAAATTATATCTAGACTAGTTAGACTCGTCACCTTAGCCCTTTAGGACTTGCCAGATCCCCACCTCTATGTCCTGCGCTCCTCTCCTGGGCACGTCCCTTCTCGACAGGGCCCTGGGCTCTGACCTGGGGACTGGCCAAGCTATTTCCAGTCCCAGTCTGGCAGGTTACCTAACCTCTGCGCGCCTCAGTTTCCTCTCGTGTGGGGTATGGAGTTAAAGCATCTTCCTCAGAGATGGAAGGGAGGCTTAGGTGACGCAGCATCAGCGAGCTGCCTAGTGCCAGCCTGGCCCGAGTTGGGCACTTGGGGGCATATTGCACGTGCTCACAAAGTCATCAGACAGTCGGCTGGAGGGGCCCTCCGAGGTCTCCCGGCAGGGGAGCCGGGCCTTCCTCGGGGCTGTGGGACTCTGAGCCCATGCAGAGAAAGGGGGATGAGTGTGGAGTCAATTAGTACCCAAGGGCCTGGGTGCTAATTACACAAACTTTGTCGGCTCCCTCCACCTCCCTGAGATCCAGCCCCAGCATTCAACCCCTACTCAGGGGGCTGCCGAGACAGCCCGAGGGAGTCTTGCCTGCCAGGAAGCTCACAGTCCCTGTGCCCTGCTTTGGTTAGCCACCTGACGGAGGTGTGGCTGGCCGTGGCCGAGAACACGTCCTTTGCCCGGACCATGCTCCACGGCCTGATGAGCCGTCTGCAGTCGAGGTTCACCCCCAAGGTCAACGCCACCTCCAAGGCCGACGTCTGGCGCCTGGCCGCGGTGGACCCCCTGATGGTGAGTCGCAGGGTGGGCAGGCCCTGGGGCTCCTCGGGGGTCTCCGGGCAGGAGCCTCAGCGCCCGCCTCTCTCTGCAGGCCCTGTGCACCACCCACCTTCTCATCCAGAAGACGGACCAGGACGACACGCTCCTGGGCCTCCTCCCCGACCTGCTCTACACCCTCCTGCTGCAGCTCGCCAGCAGCCACGGGCCGGAGGCCACCTCGCCCGACCTGAAGACGTGGAGGCTGGTCCACACAGGGCCCCTGCCCGAGGAGCTGAACCTGCAGAGGTGCTCTCGGGGGCGGTGGGCAGGTGGGAGGCGGGAGGCGGGCTAGGCAGCAGTGTGTCCAGCACGGCGTGGTTTTCAGAGCTCGTGGAGCCACTGTCTCCCGGGACCGTACCCTCGGCCCCTTGGACTAGGCCCTGCAGGTGCTGGGACCCGGCCTCTCAGCGCGGCGGCCTCCCCTGGCCGTGCGCTCCCAGCCGGGCATCACGTCACAAGCTCCCACCTTCCTCCAGGATCACGATCAAGTCCATGCAGCTCTTGTGCAAGAGAATCGGCAGCGAGCGCCTGGCGCAGGCCCTGGAGGAGCAGGCCGTGTGGGCCCTCCTGGAGGACGGCGGGTCCTTCCTGGAGGGCGTGAGCCGGCTGGCCAGGTGGGGCCTGAGACGCCCCTCCCTGGGGACAGAAGGGCCTCCCGTGAAGGCCACGGTCCAGTCGTGGTGGAATGTTCCATTTCTGGGGGAAGTGCCACGCCGCTCGACCCGTGTCCCAGACCCTGGGTGGCGTGCACGACAGCGGGAGTCTTCTCTTCCGGCTCTCCCTGCTCATAGCAGGGGACGAGAGGTCAGAGAGGGGAGGCCACACGGGGCTTTGAGCAGGGCCAGCTCGGGGACTTGCTTGCCGGGTCCGGATCTCTGGGCAGCCCTCATTCTCCGTCCCTTTTATAAAAAGTAGATGGAGATTAAGTACTTCGCTGACCACCTGACCAAGCCCTTTGGGGGAGGAAGGAGAGGCCCATCAGGGTTAGGAGATCTGCCCAAGGTCACCTTGCCAGCCCGCCCAGCGTCAGGCGGAGCCCGGGGGGCCCTGACGCGCCGTCTCCCTCGCAGGCTGTGCATGCGGCACGTGGAGGGCTACAGGCAGCGGCTGTCGGAGCTAGTGCTCAGGGGCATGGACTCGCATGTGTTGAGCTGCCGCGTCAGCAGCACGGCCATCTGTGTGGAAGTGAGGCTCGGGCGTGGGCCGTGGGAGCGGGGGCTGGGTGCGGGGCTCCCTGGGCTCCTCCAGGGGTGGCTCCTCTCTGGGCACCCGAGTTGGGGGCAGGCCAGGTCCCTGCCTTGGAGCGCTTGTTCCTTCACCTTCCCCTTCCTCCGCTCATCACGGGAGTAGTTCGGGGCCGGGCATTGCAGGGAAGAGAGGCCGAGACACGGCCTGTGCCCAGAGCCCGGCAGCCAACTGATGGGGACACGGTAGGTGCCAGCAACCCGGGGGCCCAGCGGAGGGCACCTGGGCCGTCACTGGGGCAGGCCGGCCGCAGCAGGACTCTGAGAGCCGAGGGGCCCCGCCAGCCGGGAAGGAGGGCCTGGCCACCCTGTCATACCGCTGGAGCCCAGTTGGAGGGTCCCTGGGGAAAGGACGGCCAACATGCCATAGGGACCTAACAGCAGCCCAGGGCGGGGGGCTGGCAAACGTTTCCTGTGGAAGGCCACATAGTAATTAAATATTTTTGGCTTTGTGGCTGAGAGCAGCCGCAGACAATGAATACACCGTAGGCATGGCTGGGTTCCGATCAAACCCTATCGATTGATGGGCACTGCAATTTAAACTTCGCGTAATTTTCATGTGTCGTGGAATGTTCTTCTTTGGATTTTTCCCCCATCGTTTAAAAATGCAAACACGATCCTTGGCTGTGGGCTGTGCAAAATCTCCCGGCCCAGCACCAGGCAGCCTGGGACGTGCTCGCCAAGCCACCTCCTGTCCTCGGGCTCCTCCCTGGCTCATGCCGCCTCTGTGAACACTCCAAATGAAGGCGGGATGGAGAGGCACCCTTTGACGTGTCTGGGGTTGGGACTGTTGGTGGCCAGGCCCAGGTGCTGGCATTCGGGGGCCGGGTCAGGGTCCTGCTGCTCCGCTCAGCAGCTGGGCAGCGGGGGATCAGTGATGTGGTGTCTCTGTGCCTTGATTTCCACATCTGCCAGACTGGGGGCAGCGGTACCCACTTTACGGGGCATCGGTGAGAATTCAATGAGATAATGTAGGCGTTGCTGGGCTTCGTGGTGAGCACTCACCAAATGCCAGCTCATTAGTACTATCCAAAAAGGGGGCTCTGCTTTTGAGAAGCCAGTTATTTAAATTCTTCAGAAGTTGCTATGACTGTGTTATAAAGGATTTTTTAAACTCATGCTAAGGAGTTTGGATTTTATCCTGAAGGGCATTTCAAATGGGGTGTGATAGTCTTACTGCTCTGCCTGCCCCTTAGTAGGTGCTCAGTTAACGTCTAAGTGAAGGAGGTGCTGCAGGAAGCCGCTGCCGCTGCTGGTGTCCAGGACTGGCTGGAGCGGGGGTGGGGGGAGGAGACAGGGCACTTGGGGTTCAGAGCAGCCGAGCTGATTAGGGGGATTACAGAACTGGACACGACAGCAGTCAGTAGACTCACTTCCCCTCTCACCCCTGGACTCACCCATTTGGTGTTTAGCTTTCTTTTCAGGGCTCTTTAAAACACAGGGGCTCATGTGCACGTGCACATACATGCACACACACACGTATGCACACACATACATACACACATGCACACACATACATGCATACACACGTATGCATACACATGTGAGCCAGGGGGTCCCCATCCGCCTGTGGTCTTGGCACTTTGAGTACCAGGCCAGTATCGATTCTCCCGAATGACAGAAATCCATGCTCCCCATGCGTTTCTGTTCAGACTCGGGCGGGCCTGCCTCCCGCACTTGGCAGTTAACTCTGCCTTGTTAACTGGAGAAGTAAAGGGGACGTGAACCTCTGTGTCTGGACAGGTAACACTTGTCTAGCGTCCCTGCGTGGTCCCTCACTGAATCCCCACCACACCCCGAGGCAGGCACTGGCGTCGTCCCCTTGTCACAAGCAAGCAAACGGAGGCACCGGGAACCCTCCCTCCCGCTCACAGAGCACCGTCCGTGCGTGGCACCCCTCCTCCCCGCTGCGGGGTGACTGCGGAACTCTCTCCCTAGCTCATGAGCGACCCGATCCTGCACCAGGAGAAGCTGCTGAAGCCGGCGGTGCTGGCGCTGGAGAAGGGCACGGAGCAGGAGGAGGATGAGGCCCTGCGGGTGCTGTCCCTGCGAGCGCTCGGCAACATGGCCCTGGGCGCCCCCAGGAAGGTGCCTCGCCCCGCCCTGAGGTCCCCGGGGCTGGGGGCCCCTGGGGTGCTCCTGGGCGGGAGCAGGGCTGAGCAGGGCTGCCGCCCCCCAGGTGAAGCAGTACCGGAAGCTCCTGCTGGAGAAGTGCCTGGGCTCCCTGCGGGGACCGGCGGGCACCGGGGTGACCGCCGAGGGCATGGAGGCCCTGGCCAAGATCCTGGCCGAGCTCCGAGAAGGGGACGTGGGGGCCTTTTTCGACAGCATCTCCGAGCAGTGCAGAGTCTTCTTCGACAACGTGAGTCTCGCTGAGAGCCTCCCTCAGCTTGCGCTTCTCACCCCCGGGGAAAAAACGGGCTCGGGGGGCAGAGAGGGCTCTGCGGCTCCCGCCTGGTGCCCGCACGCCAGCCGGCTGACCTACGCTCCAGAGAGTCAGTGCTGCGGGGTCCGAGGGCTCGTGGGCCCCTCCAGCCCCGCCAGGAGGGAAGACCTTGCTCGTTTCACTCCTCGCAGCCCACAGATATCCCTGGATAGGCCGGGCGCGGTGGCTCCCGCCTGTGATCCTAGCTCTCTGAGAGGCCGAGGCGGGCACATCATTTGAGCTCAGGAGTTCAAAACCAGCCTGAGCAAGGGCGATACCCCATCTCTACTAAAAATAGAAAGAAATTAATTAGCCAACCAAAAATATATAGAAAATAATTGGCCAGGCATGGTGGTACATGTCTGTAGTCCCAGCTACTCGGGAGGCTGAGGCAGGAGGATTGCTTGAGCCCAGGAGTTTGAGGCTGCTGTGAGCCAGGCTGACGCCATGGCACTCTAGCCCGGGTAACAGTGAGACTCTGTCTCAAAAAAAAAAAAAAAAAAAAAGATACTCCCTGGGCACCTTCCACGTGCCGGCTGCTGCTGGGCAGGGGGTGTGTTCATGTTCCACGCAAGCCCTCACCCAGGAACAGACTGTCACAGGCTAGAGTAACGCCCAAGTCCCTGGAGGGCTGTCAGCCCTGCCAAAGGAGAGACTCTCCCCTGATGCAATGACCCAGCAGGCTCTGCGGGGCCCTGGCGTTGGAAACGGTTCGGGAGAATGGTGAGGGCTTTCCTGGCCTTTTTGCTTCCTGCCGTCAGCCCCTGTAACATCCTGGCCGCAGGAAAGCGAGCTGCTGCGTTTGAAAGCCTTCATCCTCTTTGGGAGGCTGGCAAAGGTTGTCCGGATTTCCAAGAAGCATTTCTTCAAAGGGGAAGTGAAGAAGGCCTGGGTCCCTCTCATGCTGCACTGCCAGGACCCCTGCTCCAACACGGCCCGAGTAAGATGCGCCCTCGTCTTTGTGTCCCCACGGCTGGGGCCTGCCGTCCCCCATAGGGACAGGTCCTTTAGCTCTGTTAGCTGCGGGCATTTCTCCACCCCACTCAGTCTTCTCTGGAAGCCCAGGGCTGCACCTCAGGCCTGCCCTGACCCCATCTCTCTGCAGGCTAGGGAGAGGGGTGTCTCAGTTCCGTAGGGGGACACTGTGTGGCTTCCTTCTCCAGTCACTGCCTGCAGCGTCTTCTGTGCAACCCCCCTTTCTTCTAGCAGATTCCGCAACTGGCTGTTCGCTTTTGGGCATCAGGACTTGGTCCCGTCCCCTGCTCACTCCCCGTGGGGCAGGCCCGGGTTGGGGACCGTTGGGGTACTGGAGAGGAGCTGACCTGGCTTTTCCTCCCGCTCCAGGCCCAGCTTCTCTCTTGCTCTAGGGCGGGCGCTGGGAGAGGGCGAGAGGACAAGTCTCCTCACGTAGCCACCGCCCGCACACTAGGAACCTGCCGCCCTAGGCTCTGCGCCTGCCTTGACCTCCCCGTTCTTGCTTCTCTGTGCGTAGACTGGGGAGGGGGTGCAGGGGAAGTGGCTGAGGCTGGGGCGGTTCTAGCCCCCCCCCCCCCCCCCCCCCCCCCCCCGCCTAGGAAGCCTTGGGATGCGGCTGTGGCTGGCCCCACACGAGGGGAACTCAATGTCACTTTCAGCTGGTGCCTTAGCCCCCAGTTCTGTGGCACAAGTCCCCTCAATTCCACTGCCTCAAGGGCGGCAGGTTTCTAGGCGGGGTGGGGTGGGGTGGGGGTGGTCGAGAAAGCATGCTCCCCAGACCCGGGCTCTGCTGTGGGGTCCCTGGCAACCCTGGGCATGAAGTGTCACCACTCAAAGACCCCCTTTCCTTGCTAATCCCACCACCCCGTCTTTAGCCCATGTTGTTCTTTCTTGTTTTGCCAACCACAGTCCACTGGGGGAGGAGGACGGGGTGTTTCAGGGAAGCAGCTGGGGCGCAGCCAGCAAGGGTGATGGAGTGTAATGAAGGTGCCACCAAGGCGGGCAGGTTGGGGAAGGGAAGCTTGGGCACGAGCCACGAGCGGTGACGAGCCCACCCCTGGGGAAGATGCCCACACTCTCTTCCTGCCTCCCCTCTCCCAAAGCCAGAGGCTGGGGCGCTCGCCCTGCCCTGCCCACCCAAGCCAGGCCCCCAGTCCCAGACCCCCCGGAGGGCTGGGTCCCAGGCAGGACAGCTGAGGGCTCGAAGGTGCCTCCACGAGGATGCTCACCAATGGATTCACGGCCCCACATTCAGGGTGGCAGGGGCTCCATCCCAGGTGGCCTCCCGGGAGCCACCAGCCCCGCCCTTGTGCTTTGCGGGGTGCCTCCCGGGCTGCCCTCTGGCTTCTTGCCAGCCCCATCCCTCGTGCAAACCACTCTGGCCCGGTGGGCCTGCCGCCTCTCTGCTGCCCTGTGTCCTTGTCCCTCCAGGCCTGCATGGCTACCATGTTTCAGTGTGTGCACTTCTGGGGCTGGAAGTCCCTGGAGAGCCCCTCGGGGCAAAGTGACGCCAGCGCGGACGACAGGATGGCCGTTTTCCAGACAACCATGTGCTCCGTCCTGGTGAGAAGCAGAAGGGGCCCAGCCCTTCCCGCTGGCCACACTCTGGCACAGAGCTTAGGGTTGAGGCTGCCACAGATTTCTTTCTCGTGACTCCTTTTACTTCCTACGTGTGAACTGTCGAGACCCACAGAAGTAGGGTGCAAGCTGCTTGTCTCTTCTTAAGTTTTCTAGCAGCCACATTCAGAAAAGGAGGACAAGGCGATACTAATTGTAATATTTGCTTTCACCCAGTGTAACTAAAACATGATCATTTCAACATGTAATCAATATGAAAACTATTATTGCCATATTTTACATTTTGGTGTTTTTCGGTAGTCTTCAAAATCCAGGAGGCTTTTTACTCTTAATTCAGACTGGCCACACTTCAAATGCTCAAGGGCCGCGTGTGGCCAGTGGCCACTGCGTCGGACAGCACAGATCCTGGACAGGAGCAAGAGCCCCTTCAGAGTCCCACAGAAACGCAACGGGGCTGACAGTCCTTAACTTGCCTAGCTACTAATGTGCTGTGTGATGCTGGGATAGGTGCTTGCCCTCTCTGGGCAAACCCTCCCAGTTGTGAGGGAACTGACACGTCAGACAGAGGGGAGGACTCTTGGTGAACAGCCCAGGATGGCGTCCTCCAAGGCTGTGTGTGTTGCTTGTTTTCTGTAGACTCAGAAAAAGCCTGCTGTTCTCTACAGCTTCTTGCTCGAAACCATGGCCTACGTTAAAAATAACTTGTCAAGAATCAGAATCGCTGCCTGCAACTTGGCAGGTAAGCAGACAGGTCTCCAGATTCAGGGTGGACTGTGATGGCCACCTGGTCAACCCCAGCCCTTGGAGGGGGAGGGAGACAGGTGGCAGAGTCCAACCCCTGCACTGTGCTCCTGTCCCGCCAGGCTTCCCACCTGCCCGATTTTGAACCAGGCTTCCTCCTTGCTGACTTGGCCCAGGAAAACCTGTAACCGATGTCCTCATACGGCAAATCTAAATCTGTTGCAGGGAGGCACACAGTGGTTTGCCTGCTGACCTAAGATTGGTGTGATAAGCATGTCTCTGGCTGTCGTTTTAGGAATTATGATGAAGCAGATGTCTACACATTATCTGAAGAAGCTGGACTTTCCGGCATTGCGGAATTGTAAGTAGTGGAGGCTCCATTATACTCAGAATGAATACTCCACAATTCACCGAAACTCATTTAGGGAGCTTAGACTTGGGGCGGGGTCAGTGTAACCGGGACAGAGAGGGAGGGATGCGGAGGGGAGGACTGTCCAGGAAGACAGCTGCTGATGGCCGGGCTCCGTCTTGTCCCCTGTCGTCTCCCCCATGCACAGCTATTCAGGAACCGCTTCTGCCCTGGTGCTGCAGGCGGGCTGTGGGCATCCTGCTGGCATGTTAGGGTGGCACTGGAGCCTCGAGAGGTCTGTGATGTGTGAAATCACTCAGCCCCACTGCCGTGCTCTGGCTTCACACAGGAGGTTCCAAGTCTGTCTCTTGCCCGTCAGCCTGCCTGGCCCGCAGCTGACGCCAGGGCACAGGTGCGGTCCTGACCAGGGGGCCTGACTCCTCCTCTCTGTGCTCCCTCTCAGCTCTCCAGGAGCTACAGCTGGACACGGATCCTGGGGTCCGGAGGGCAGCCCTGGAGACGCTCAAAGTCTTGGATAGCTGCAACCAGAACTGGCTTTTGGCTTTGCCTGGAGGAATGTCCTAGGCAGGCCAAATGCAAGATGCAAACTGTCTTCTCAGAGCGCCAAACCCTACACTTGTGATGCAAACCCTCTTTAATTTGTAAGGAAAACACTGTTGTAAAATAATCAGTATCCCTTCCTTCCCTTCCACTGGAATAAACCTCCGCTGCCATTTGGAGTGCAGGCTCCTGACTGCGATGACATCCCACAACCTGGGTCATGGGGCAAAGGGAGCTTCAGCCCTAATTCACAGTTTCATTCCCGCCTTGCCCTGGAGTGTGTCAGACGGCCCCTGGGCCCAAAGGACCGGAGACCAGCTTTGTGTCTTCACGTGCACTTTGGTCCCACACACGCTGAGTGTGCCCACTGCCAGGATCTGTGCCAAGTCCAGAGGGGAGTGCCGACCTATTGTCCCTCTGCCCACCCAGGCACCCCGTTCTTAAAGGGAAAGGTAGACATCTACCTGTCCAGCAGACCAGGACGCATCAGGAGAGGAGGGCCACAGCCAGGGTGGAAGTGGTTGTGGCACAGGAGGGAGAATGTGCGTCTGCCTGGGGACAGTCCAGGAGGGCCTCATGACATTTATGCCAACCCACCGTCACCCTTCCCACGGAGGCCTGAAAGTACCAAAGCACGTTTGGCCTCCTGGAACAGAACTTGGCCAAGGGTCCAAGAAACATGTAAGGGAAGAGGGGGCAGTGCAGGAAAACTTTTCCTATACTCAGACCATTGGCAGAATAGGCTTGTTGTCCCCAGAGCAGGTAAAAACAGGACTTCCAAGATGTTCCCACTACAGCTGCTGAAGGCAGTCACCGTACGGGGTCCCATCAACGGGAGGGCTGCTGAGCAGTTGAAACATCAACCCATGCTTAAGGCTTCTCTAGAATAGTGGTTTTCAATAGTGGTTTTGCGGCTCCTATGGAAAAAATAATGAAGTTATTTTCTGCCAAGTGACGGAGCGTGTTGCTGGACACCCCTGTTGCTGGACAAGCTTGGACACCCCTGGCACAGTGGGGATGGGTGTGCTGTCCAACACCCATTCGGGGAGAGGGCAGTACATCTGCATAACTGGCTTTCCCCTCACACCTGTGCAAAAATATTTCTAGATGCTTTATAGACCTAAAGGTGAAAAACGACATCGAGGACAATATAGTATTTTTGATCCTAAGTGTAAGGTATTTTTTCTTTAAAAAGTAACAGATGCCAGGAAAAGGGTTAAGCTAGCTGCTTGTCTTAGTTCACTTAGCATTGCTGTAGCAGAATGCCTGAGGCTGGGTAATTTATAAAGAAAAGTGTGTTTACTTCATGATTCTGGTAGCTGGAAAGTCCAAGAGCATGACGCCTGCATCTGCTCAGCCTCTGGGAAGGGCTACATGCTACATGCAGACCTGGTGGGGAAGTGGAAAGATGAGTATGTGCAGAGACCAAGCATGAAAGGGAACCTTGCTTTATAACAACCTGCTCTCACAATAACTAATTCAGTCCCGAGGGAGCGAGCACTCCTTAGAGATGGCGTTAATGTGCTCGTGAGGGATTCTTTGCCATGACTCAAACACTTCCCACTGTACCTCCTGATCCTGTTACATTGGCAATTAAATTTCAAGACAAACTACGTTCAAACCATTAGCACTGACTGTGTTAAGATATAACTTTGGTACATAAAATGCCATAAATGTAAAGGACAAATCACAGATGGGAGAAGTTACTTGCAACTTATATAAAACTGGACTGGTTCCTACGGTAGGATCCAGAACATACCCCAAACAGTAAGAAACAAAGAGGCAAACAGAAACAGTGAGAGGACACTGGAGAAACCAGCACTCCCAGGAAGACATGCGAACTCAGGTCATCAACAGAAAGCAGATCGTGATGTAACACACTTCACGCCCACCATAGCTCAAAGGCTGCCAGCAACATGGGGAAGTGGCACCTCTCACATTGCTGGGTTTGGTGCAGCGGAATAGTTGTTTGGGAAAGCAATTCGGCATTATCAGGTAAGTTAAAGATGCACCTATCCATAACCCACAGTTCACTTCTAGGTGTGTGCCTCAGATAAATTTACACTGGTGCACAAGGACTCGGGGCGATGTGTTTCTATCCAGATGCTCAGGACAGTGAAGTAACTGCCTAGTGAATGCTTAAAATGAGAGAAGCCCACATGCATCAGCTCCTGTCAGCGGTACATGGTAATAAATGATTCACGTGGAAGTTAAAAACATAGAGACTATACTGCACATCGTTTATGGGTCCTTTACTGGCAGATCTTATAAACTGGCTAAGACCCACGCCGGATTCCTTCTGCCTCACCTTCTTCCACTAGATGATCAAAACTGTTTTGCAGCCCGTCTGCAGCCAGGCCTGGCCCAGCCAACGAGACCTCGGCACAGTCTGCTGGGGTTGAGGGAAAGGTGAGACACAAGCCGTCTGAATATGAATGATGGTTTTCCTAATGACAAGGAAAGGACGGGTTTTGCGCTTCTTAGGAAGCAGCAGGCCAAGGAGAAGGTCTAGAATCGCAGGGGCCACTGCCCTGGCCGGGCCTGGGCCAGCAGCCCACTCCAGCCTGCTCTGGGAGGAAACAGCGAGCCTCCCGCGAGGTCTAAGGCTCTCAGCTGTAAGGAGCATGTGCCTTCCTTACTGATCCACACGTCCCTCGAATTCATACGGTAAAGCCCTAACCGAAGGGTGACAGTATTTGGAGATGGAAACTTTGGGAGGTGATGAGGTTTAGATGTGGTCACGAAGGTGGGATTAGAGCCATTACAAGAGACAGCAGAGAGATCTCTCTCCCCCTCCATTAAGCGAGGACACGGCAAGAAGGCGGCTGCCTGCAAGCCAGGGAGAGAGCCCCCACCAAAACCTGACCCCGCTGCCTCGCTATCTCAGACGTCAGGCCTGCAGAACTGTGAGGAAATACATCTCTGTCACTTAAGCCACCCAGTCCCCGGCGTTTTTTATTACGGTAGCCAGCGCAGACTCGTGCACACAGTAACGTGGTCCCAGCATAAGGAGTGGGTGGAAGGGACGCACGCCAGCATCAGCCCAGGGAGGGGGAGGGAATAACAGCGCATAACTTAATCTTTAACCTTTCATTTACAAAAAGCCAAAATGCACACAGCAATATACTAACAGCAGTTTACTCCAGCATGTGTTTAGTTACTGCATTCCGAATATTTGAAATATTTCGTTAAAAAAAAAGTCACTGTGATATCCTATCATGAATGGCTCCACTAAAAATCACAAGGCGTCAGAGATGCTGTTATGGTTGCGAGAGCGTTTTGGAACTAGCAGGACTGCTAAAATACAATATGTTTTCATCTAAAAATATTAGGATGATAAGAATTACTTTTCATGGGTGAATTATATAGGTTGAACATCCGTAATCCAAAGATCTGAAATCTGAAACATTTTGAGTGCCAATATGATGCCAAAAGTGGAAAATTTCATACCTGACCTCGTGACAAGTCACAGTCAAAACTTTGCTTTTAATAATATACAAAATTATTAAAAATATCACATAAAATTACCTTCAGGGTATGTGATAAGGTATACATAAAACATAAATAAATGTCATCTTTAGACTCAGATCCCACCCCCAAGATATCTCATCATGTACAGCTCACCCTTCAACAATGCAGGGATTAGGAGTCTCAACCACCCCCATGCAGTCAAAAGCTTTTGACTCCCCGAAAACTAAACTATTAATAGCCTACTGTTGACCAGAAGCCTTACTGATAACAAACAGTCCATTAACACGTATTTTGTATGTTGCATGTATTATATACTATATTCTTCCAATAAAGTAAGCTAGAGAAAAGAAATGTTATTAAGAAAGTCATAAGGAAGAAAAAATATATTTACTGTCCACTAAGTGGGAGTGGATCATCATAAAGATCTTCATCCTCACTGTCTTCATGTTGAGCAGGCTGAGGAAGAGGAGAGGTTCGTCTTGCTGTCTCAGCAGTGGTGAAGACAGAAGAAAATCTACATTTAAGTGGACCCAGTCTGTTCCAACCCTTGTTGATTAAGAGTCAACTGTATATGCAAATATTCCAAATACTGAAAAACAACGAAATCCAAAACACTTCTGGTCCCAAGCATTTCAGATGAGGCATGCTCAACCTGTATTAGGTTTTAATCTGCTGCCCATGGGTCTGAATTTAAAAGACAAAGCAGCTGTATTTTCCTTTAAGGATGACTTGTATCCAGGGCTTAAACTCAGGTTTCACAAGCAAACAACACTCTCTAATGAAATAGGAAATGTAAGGGAGAATTCTCTGGACGTGTCTAAATTTAAGAAAGAAAACATGTGAAACAAAGGCCTACAAAGGATGACCTGAAACATTTTAATTGAGTATTTATTCACACAATTTCTATATGCAAAGTCATCTCCTATGCGGCCGATTTCACTGACATTTGCTTTAAGGACAGATAACTCAACCAAGTTCTCATGTTGTCTTGAGAATTAAAAACAAAACAAAATAAAACAACACAACAACCATAAACAGAGGGCGAGAGTAAAGAGAGACAACGCTCCGATGTTAACCTGGCTGGAGATTTTTAGCTTTGAATTTTCCTAGCACAAAAACCAATTTTCTCTTCCATCCTGAAAGCGTCCTTCATTCCTCTAGAAGAAAAAAAAAAGACAAAAATGATTTCAGTAAATTCTGCTGGTACTCCCAACGCCAGTCAGCAAAAGCTCAACAGTTTTCTGTTTATTCCGCTGCACCCATAGAAAGATCTGTGTGCCCGTTGTAGAAAAGAAAAAAATGCCACCACATTAAACAAATACCCTAAGAAATGTTTAAAAAGCCAGCGCTGCCTGAGTGAATTTGGGAGACTTAAGCTGTGCTTCCTTCTCTATAGAAAGGAGAGCGAGCCTGCCTACCGACAGACCTAAGCAAATTTGCGTGGGGATGAAGATAAGGCCTCAAAACAGCCCAGCGTGACCTGCACACAGAAAGCACTCAAACGTCAGTCATTGCAATGCCTCATGTAGTCACAGCTCACGAAGAGCTGGCTTCTTTCCTCAAGAAATTTTATCATTTAAGTAGGGAAAACAGAAAGATAAAATAAGTAGGTGAACTGGTTAAATGTTTATATTGTGGATTAAGACGAAACTGAGTGGCATCTGGCCACGGTCTCAGGACTTGCTATCAGATTCCAGGGGGGCTGGGATCTGCCCCCCACTGGGCCACCCAAGGCTGAGCTGTCAGCCCAGTCTCCCATGCCCTGTGACATTCACAACATGCAACCTCACACGTTCTCCACTGTGAAGCTGGGGTCCCTGCTATGTGGCTGGGCCAAGAAGAGAAAGCATTGTAGTCTGAGCAGGTAAAAATGCGAGGGGGGCCTTTCCCCCGGGCACCAAGGCAGGACTTCCCAGGAGAGGGCAGGGCCCAGGCTCAGGTGTGAAGGCCAAGATCTGAGGCCCAGAGCAGGCAGGCAGCAGGGTGGTGGGAGCAAGTCAAGGGAACAGGTGGGGGCCGTTTGAGAAAAAGTGGTTTAGGTTCAGCCAAGGGACAGGGATCAGAGGAGTTCCGATGTGCTAGGAGACTACAGGAAACCCCAAGGCCGCCTCTCTGGGCTGGGGAGTTGTTTTCAGTGAAATGAAACCTTTCAGCTGAGAAATATGATCATCCTGAGAGGTGCTTTTAAATAGAACACTTCTTTTTTTTTGAGTCAGAGTCTCACTCTGTTGCCCCGGCTAGAGTGCCGTGGCGTCAGCCTAGCTCACAGCAACCTCAAACTCCTGGACTCAAGCGATCCTCCTGCCTCAGCCTCCTTCTCCAAGCGACCTCCACGAAGCACCTGCCATGCAGAAGTGGCTGAGATTTCTGGAAAGCCTCACTGAACTGCACCTGAAAGTAACCTGGCCTGTGGCTGGGTCTGAAAAAGCCCTGGGGGCACAGGGGTGGGGCTGGGCAGGCCGAAGGGAAGGGCACCGAGAGGGGAGGAGCTTTGGAGGACCCTGGCCACACGCTGAGGGAAAGGTGGCTCTCCAGGTCTGGCCTGCCCTTGGGTCTGTCTCACTGAAGGCCCCAGATGCTAGCAGTGGTCCTGTCACCCAGAGATTTACACCCATCCTCAACTGGGAAGACACATGACGATGCAGGCTTGTCTAATCTGCTTCTGGTCAGCTCAAATAGTATGATTTTATACACAGAAGTGACTTAAAAAAACAAAACCCAATAAAACCTGGGAGCTTCCAGGACCAAGCCAAGGAGCCTGAGCCATAAGGATCCTACCTTGTGCCATCAGCCTAGGGGACTGGCCTGTGTCTGGCAGCTCAGCGCTGTGGCACCGTGTGCACCTGGGCAGGAGCTGTGCAGGTGGGCGGCTGGGGGAGGGAGTCTGGGGACACAAGAGCAAACGACTGGAGAGCAGGAGCAAGAGCGCCAGTGAAAAGCCCCCTGGGAAGGAAAGGGGGAGGAGCCCAGGGGCACAGGAAGGACAGTGACAGTGAGAAAGGCCCCACCGTATGGCTGAAGCCATAGCAGGCCGCTGGGGGTATGGGAGCAAGGGTCTCAGTCATGCAAAGGCCGGACTACAGGCTGCAAAGGCAGGAGCCAGCAGCTGTGGGACAGCAGGCCCAACAGGCCGAGCTGGGACAAACGTTCTCTACACACAGGGCCACCCAAAGACCTTGGAGAAGCTGGCCGCCGGGTGGGCAAGGGAGACAGGAGGCTGGAGACACTGCCTCGCCTGCCCGAACTGCAAACAGGTAAAACCCGGGACCCAGCCGAACCAAACCCACAGCCACATCCTTCCTGCCAGCGGTAAGTGGCTGCGCTCAGCTAAAAGGGCTGTGTCGCCCAAATCCCGGCTCGTGGACACAGAGTGGCCGCACTGGGGAGTCTGGCACTTAACACACCAAAGGTCACAGCTCACCTGTGGGGGGACCACCCCCCCACCTGTCCATCTGTCTCTGGAGAAGAAACGGCACACACACACACTAGAACTTCAGCTGGCGTGATCCGCACGTGCTGAACCGCAGCTCGGGGCACACGGAGACCACGACTCCGAGCGCCAGGAGCGTCTGCAGGGCGGGAGTGAGTGAAACGGACGTGGCCGTGGCCTGCTCCTCCCTGCCAGGAACCCGGAAGCAGACAGGGGGTCATCACTTCCAGAAGAGTTTCGCCTCACATAAAGAGGTTGGAAATGACACAGTTTGACAAAGGATAGAGCATAGTAAGTGAGGGTTTGTGGAAGAAACCCCTGGATGCATTCCAATGGAAAGTGTGTAAGATTTTTCCTAGAACATTTTCTGCTCCACCTTCATGCATCTTACACACGAACATGTTCTGGATAGAAATGCTGATTTCAGAGGAAGGAAAATCAGCACTCACGTAAGAATTCTGCAGAGATTTGTCAAAGTGGCACAAAGGTTCCTGCCATAAAAAGCTTGATGTGTTGTATACACACAGACACGTTCTTGATAGAAATGCTGATTTCAGAGGGAGGAAAAGAATTTGGGAGAATGCTTGGAAAGTTAACGCTCGTGTAAGAATTCTGCAGAGATTCTTCAAAAGTGGCATGAAGGTTCCCACCATAAAAAGGCTCTGCCCAGAGGGGTCACTCAGAAAACTCCACCTGCAACAAACAGAAACGCACCTTCTCCTCCTCCGAGTCGGGCTGTGAGGAGCTGCCCTGCTCTCCCGGTCCAGGGGCGGCTCTGCCCACCCAACCGGAGGAATCCTGGGAATGCACATCTCGTCCACACCCACAGGGGTCTGATAACCTCAGTCTTTTTGCTGGAGACTGAAGGTCCCTCCCAGTAGCAGAAGGGTCATGGGCAGATGGATGAGTCACAGTTGCAGCTGAGCCCAGCAGACTTCTCATGGGTGACGAGGACAATGATAACTTTGGGGAACCCTGGAAGCGAGAGTCTGGATTTAATGTTCCTAAGCCTTCTGTTTGGTACCAGACTTCCACACGTGCTTTACCTGGAGACGCTCTAATACCTAAAGGCGGCTTTGCCCACACAGGCGATTTAGGGCAGTACTTTTGATGAAGCTTGTCAAATTGTTCTTTGATTTCATCATAACGGTTTCTTCCAGAGCCCAGAGTTCCTATCCTTGGTACTGAAACAACTCTGCCGGGCGATACGGACTTTCTGAACATTCCAGAACTGATTCCTTGGAAATGAAAGTCAGGCATCTGCTGAGAGCGACCCGGGCTCGATGTGGAGCTGGCGTTTGAGAGTGACAAAGAGGAACCTCCCCTCGGCAGGCACCCACTCGCCTCCGTGGGCCTTCTGCCCGCAGTTTCAAAAGCCTCAGTCAGACTTTTTGCTTTTGCTTTGCTGAAAGGGAAACTCAGCCTGTGGGTTTCTAAGCCCTGGTGGCCACCAGGGCTGGCGGGACCGCCTCTGTGCATGTCCACAGCCCAGGAGCCAGGGAGGCCAGTCAGGCGAGGCTGTCTGCTGGGAGTCAGGCAGTATTTCCGATAGAGCTCATTGAATTTGATTTCAATCTCCCTGTGACAAGTCCCTCCATGGCCCAGTAGCATTCTTGGTCTGCAAACCCTTTTTACAGGAGAAAGTAACCATTTTAATGTCATATATCTATTTTCCTGATCAGGACTATGTGTTCCAATGGGGCCTAAATAAGTCAATGAGGAATACTTCTGGGGTGTCACTTTAAGCTCCTTCCAACTTGGATCTGACTTTTGGATTTGGGGTTTTACTTCAAGAAAAGCTTTTTCCAATTTTAAACCTGTCTTACAGTAAGAAACATCTAGTAGGTTCTTACGATCTCTTAATACTCCTCTCTCTTGCACAGGCTCAGAGGAGGGTGAAAACCTCTCCTTGGAGCACCTCTGAGAATGTCTGCCTCCTTTGCAGTATGTTTTGTTCATCCTGCTCTTACATCTGTGCCTCCTCCTCGAGTTCCAGTTCTGCATGATGAATGTTTTGGTGGAGATTATGCTTGAGGGCTTCGCACTCAGCAGCAGGCTCATTGAGTGCACCATGCCCTCGTACAAGTCACTGATTGTCACGTTGCAAATGTCGTCGTCTACAAAGGACTGGCTGCTTAAGAAGCTGCTGCTACTGGTCCTTGTTAGTAAGAGACTGTCATTTCTAGGTACTACGGCCATGTCTGTTGAGCAAGGACGTGGAGGGTCCCATTGTCTGGGAGATGAAGCTTGTTCAGCTGGGTCCCCAGGACTCTCTCCAGAGACACCACTACCGTATCCTGGGGAGAAACATAAACAAAGCTGTCCATATGCACAGATCATAGAACTTAGAGTGGATCATGACTGTGTTTTCTTAAGCAATACAAAAAAATAAATAAATACAATAAATACAAAAAACTCCACAAATATTTAGGAATAGACTCTTCTCAGAGATGTCTCTTTAGCTACCAAGATTTCATTCCTACTCTCCATCCTACCTTCCCAAAAAGGAGTCTTCCTTCCCCACCGTGGCTGTTTGGAAGGTGGATGCCTTTTCAAAAGCTAATTAGAAACTAGAAAATGACACTTTCCCTCCAGGGATGGGTGGAGGGGGAGGAAGACTCCTGAACACAACACCTCTTTATACAGCTTTGAGCTTTGCATCATGTTCGATGTCTTATATGTTTAAAAAAATAAAATTAAACCAACAAGGATGGGAAAAACCCCAAGATCAAACATAAACAGGAAAAAACAAGCCTGTGTATCCAATTAATAACTAAAAGAGGAAAATGAATCCAAATAACTCTGAACACAGCACTCTGAACGTAAGGCTGCCAGAGACCTCAGAGGATCACCCGAGAAGGCTCCAAGGCAAAAGGCCCTTTCGTGTGAGAAATTGGGTGGGTCCCACCGGAGCTCAACCGCCAGGCTCAAAAGTTGCCAACAGGACAGACTGACCTGATGTCCCGAGGGGCTATTTCACCCATGCAGTGTTTTTGCCAAGAATGTTTAACATGAACCTAACCATGAGGAAGCAATAAGACAGGTCCAAACTGAGAGACAGTCTGCCTAGACCAGCACAGATGGGTGAAATCTTGCATGTCAATGTTCAATTTCCGGCATGCGCTAAGCTTTCTGCAGCCATGTAGGAGAATTAGCCTGTTCTTAGGAGATACGTGCGGAACAATAAACACACAACTGCAAACACACACATACCGGAGGGATATGTATGTGCCAGGGGTGGGGTGGGTGACAGAGCACATGTGACAAGATGTTAAGTGTGAAACAGGAGACGGGTGTTCTTTCTTTATACCAGTCCTGTGCTCCTGGAGGGTCAAAACTTTTCAAACTGGTTAAGCTGGGATAAATAGAATTTCAGAGGGAAAAACAGCTCATTTTCCTTAACGTGAGACTTTCCAAATCTTAGCACGAGCAGCGCTGAGCTGTGGGGCTGCACGGGGGCCCAGCAAAGCCCGGGGGCGCGCACGGCTCACGCGAAGCGTCTGCGTCACACTCACCAGGGGCAGGTGTGGCGGCGGAGGCCAGCGAGGGGAGCAGGGTCACGAGCGTGTCCTTTTCAGCTCTGTCGTCATCTGTGCACTGAAATCAAAGCCATGGTTACAAGAGCTGTCAAATGTCGAGACCCAGGGTGCTTGGAGCGGGGCTGTCCCCTCGCCACAACGATGGTGTGTGAAGAGCTGCTACCCCGTCAACACCGACTGCGTGTCTTACCATGGCGGAGTTGACCAGCACGTAACCATGGTGACAGGGACCAGCTGGGTTTCCAGCAGTGGAGGGAAGAGGTGTCCCAGTAAGACTGGGAACTCTGTCCATATGGCCTCCAAGCTACCACTTGTCTGCCAGTAACTCCCTCACCTGGAAAGGTTGGTGGCTTTTCTTTGTCCACCCTTATACTCGGACAACCAGAACACGGAGGGGCCAGGGGCGTGGTGGGCAGAGGAGACCCGGTGGAGCCATTCTTAACCCGTCTCTCCCTCTGATCAACACGGCTACCAAGAGGACACCACTTACCGCTTTAGGGTAAAGGAAAAACTCATTCCTAGGACAGCCACTGAGTCAGCAGTCCTCACACACAGGCCTCGCACTGGTCAGCAGTGCAGTTACGACTGCCGCCTTTTGGGGAGTGAACTGCTCTTTATTCTGCAATGTGTACTCTCTAGCTATTTGGTATTCAAACATCCTTTATTGTAAAAAAGACATTGACAGAACTGGGAAAACTAAGGGTGTCGCTTCCTTATAGGAAGCTCCATCTTTAGCCTTTTCACTCTTCCTTGGGCAAAGCTCCGAGAAGGCGGCTGCAGAGGAACCGAGGGTAGCCTGGGAGGGGAGCTGGCCAGGCCACCCACCCCTTGTGCCATCCGCGCTGCCACCCAAGGCTTCACCCCACCACGACCTCAGAGCAGGAGGGACAGGCTAGGGCCACGAGGCAGCCGACTCACCTTGCTGCTGACCCTTGCCTGGTCACGCCAGGGAAGGTGGGAGCCACTGCCTCCCTAATTATGCAGCTTCAAAGCCCTCCACCCAGAGGCCAGGGCTGCCCCTGAGAGCCCTACCCGTGGCCCTACTGGACTCTGAGCCACCCCAGAACAGCAGGCAGTGGAGGGTACACCCAGGAGGCTCCCACCTCCACCAATTGCCCTCATGGCGCTGCCCTTGGGGACCTGGAGTGTTTATTCAAGGAGAGCAGAAGCCTATCAACACGTGAATAAAACAGTTTGGGAATAGTTGTTCGAAATGCTCTTTACAAGCTCCATTGAGAATAAACAAAAAACATGATCATATTGTATCTCCATGTATCATTAGTGTACGATCTAATTATATAAAAACAAACACTGAAAAACATATTACCTCAAAACACCCTGAATCTTGTAGCAGTATATCCACTTGGGTTAAGTATTTTCTTCTTAACTCATTTTTCAAAGGGCTTTGAGGCACTGTAGGCTGATCAAAAAAAGAGAAGTCAGTATTCTTAGGAGCTTTTGGGTGCAGATGACCTCTTGAATTCTGGAACAAACTGGCAAGCTCACTAATGCACAGATCTGTAAATGAAGTTACCCAAAGTGACTTTCTCACTTCCTGCTGTTAGCAGCACAGAGTAGTTCAGCCGCTCTAAAATTCCGCCGACCCAGTAATCTGACTTTAGGAAATTTACCCAGTGTGGACGACCCAAAAGAAAGTAAAAAGACAAAAAAAAAAAAAAAATATATATATACACACACACACACACATATATATAAATAAAAGTCTGGAGAAGTTATGACAGCATTATAAGAACAGAAACAAAAAATGAAAACAATCTGGATATTCTTAGATGAGGTTAGGACTCAACTACTAGTAATAACCCTAACTGGTCAGTGTTCCAACTCGGGAGGCCGGGAATGGCCTATCTCCATCTGCCAGACACTAGGAACAGGTGTCACCCTCCATTCTCTGCACCTGGGTAGGCTGACCAGGGAGGATGACACACACACTGCCAGGGAAAGGCCAGTTCTTCACTACCGGGGCCACCCACGCCCCCTCACTGCCAATCCCTACATGACACTCCAGTAGGGTCATTACCTGTTTCTACTTAGTTACTAAAAGTTACATGGGTGTATGGGCAACCCTTGCATAAAAAGAGCAGTTTTAGAGAAAAACCATGCACCAGCCATGCTAGCATGTGACAGCACGTGACATAGGGGCCAGTAAAGACACCTGAGTGGGTTAAGCCCAGTGTGAATTCTCATCTGTCCTAGCGAGAGGGGAGGTGAGAAGCACATCCTGTAAGGAGAGTGGTGGCATCTGTGACCACTGGGGCGCTCTGGGAAACAGACATATTGACGACACTTACCATTTAGGTTAGTGACGCTGCCTGATTACGAGACCTGGTGACTAAAGGAGCTTTCAAGGGCTGACTGGGAGATACTTCCTAGAACACCCTCCCTGTGACACTGTCTCTGTGGAAGAAGGCTTAGAGTCCACCTTTTAATGTCACCTGCACACTGGAGGCAAACGGCGCCCTGCTCAAACTGGGGGTAGCGGCCACTAAGTGCGGCCACTAAGTGCTAGACTGGGGAGGGACCTACTGCCTTAGGGGACCCGAATGGGGGGAACCAAAGACTTGAGGGGTGGTAGCAGCGAGAGCGAGCCTCAGAAGAGGACTTCCAGACAGACAGGCACAGGCAGTGCGGCCCCAGGCTGCCTGGGCTTTGACCGCTGAGAGGATGTGCACCCGGACCCCAGGCTCACTGTGGCCACGAGTCACCAAAGGCAGTGCTCACCGTGACAGCCCACGCAGCCAGATCTTCCTGGTCTAAAGTTGCATCGACATCGCTGCTTTCTGAATCTAAAAGTGAGAAAAGGAAATCTCAATCAGGACTTTTAGAAGAGCTTGCATTTTCCTCTCAGGGACAGTCATGGCATCTCTCAGACGGAGCCCGAAGCCGGAATGGAGCTGGGTGAGGAGCACGCGGCAGGGAGGGCGTCCTAGGCAGCCGGCCAGCAGGGGCTAACCTTGGTCGTAGGGACTGAACAAAGCGGGGGAGCTAGAGAGGGACACGGGACGGGGGATGGGGGAGGTCCGAGAAGTGTTGTGTGTTGAAGGTGAAACTGGGCTTGCGTCACTGCTGACGGATAGTCCAGGTAAGGCGCTGAGGACAGAAAGAAAGCAGGGGTGACAGCCGGATCCCGGGGACACGGGCCAGCATTAGGGGAGGGCAGGGGGGCTGGCCTAGGGGGCGGCAGAGGAGCCTCTTGGAGGAGGAGGAGGAGGAGGAGGAGGAGGAAGGAAACATGGGTGGCCGCAGAGCCAGGGGCGGCGGCTTTTGCACAGAAGTGAGCATTCACAACACCACCCTGTGAGGGCAAAGCTTCAATCTCATTAAATCTTGATATTCATTTTTTAAGTGGGGGCACATTTATTTATTCAAGAAACATTTGAGCACCGCAGATGTAACTGTGGGCAAGACACGGCCCCCAATCCTCCAGGGAGCTCAGAAGGAATTGATAGGGCACTTTAAGGTGTTTTTAGTTTTTAAAATATATATTAGAGAAAATAAAAACTTTAATAATGAGGACTGTAGACTTTAAACTGCTTGTAACAGAGACGCAACATGCCCAGTCCCTCCTGAATTTGCTCTAACAAAGGTGACACTCACCAGCTTCCAGGACCTGTGTGCTTTGTTCCGGAAGCTCAGGGCCTTGCGCTGTGGCTCCCACGGGGCCATGTATCCCGTCCATGGGCTTCACAGGGGAGTCCTTGAAGTGCAGAAGTCAATAGACACACTCGTTACACAAACAGCACATTTCAAAGCCGCTATAAAGTAATAAACCTGCAATCCTTCCACTAACACAGGAGAGAGCAGGAAGCTGCACGAGGCTTCTCGTCTCCCTGCACACCTGCTTTCCGAAAGGCCTCAAGATGCCCGTGAGCTGGTCAAGGTGCCCCTTGGAAACCAGCAGAGTTTTCTTCCTGGGGCTGTGCCCAGGGCAACTGCCTGAACGACAGAGCAGAGGCACACGCGGAGGTGCCCTTGTCTCTTAACACCCCAGTCCTGGCCCACGTGTGGCTCCACGAGGACTGAGGCAAACAAGACGAAGTGAAAAAGAACGAAACTGTCACTTGGTCATCGTGGAGAAATAGCTAAGAGGCCCCTTGGTCTTTATCTCAATGTGACATAGCATTCATGGTGATGTCATGAGGCCTAGAACTCCTGTGCTCCTGTGGTTTAAGCCACAGCTACACCGGAGGGCAGTTGGGTGCCCTGACTTGGAGCTTGCACAGCAGGGACGGTGGGCCGGCCACCCTCCTGGCGAGGCCTGCGCCTGCCCTAGAGCCCACTGTACCCGAGGCCCCACTGATAATCCCAGCAGATGGCACCGATGGGGTCTCATTAGTGAAATTAGAATATTCAAGATGCCAGACTGGTTAAAATATTTTAGGAACCACCCAGCCTTGCAAGAGAAGGCACTGAGAAGGTGGCAAGGCTTATCCCTTTAGGGAGGGTCCCCAGATGTCATCTCCCAGGACTTGAGATTTGGGGCTACCCTGAGCACCATGTGGTAAATGAATCCCATTCCAGAATATCAGCACCTTCGCCTCCAATGAAACCATCACATCAGGTGGGACTTCCTGGAGTTTACAGAGCCGTTTCGTGGCTGTGTCTGAGGGGCTGGTGGAACTTGGTTTGAGAATCAGGGGAAGCAGCTGATCTGCACAAACCCCTAACGACTCGCAGCTCTGGTACCTACAGAGAACACAAGCCTTGCGTTGTGAGTGAACCAGCATAGGTAGGTGCACAGCTCGCCACAGCCTCCAGGGCACTGCCAGCATTTGGTCATTTGGGGAAAAGGTGAAGGCAGGTTTGGGCACAGTCACCAACAGTAATTTTTGTGATGTTATAGATGTCCAAGCTCCAATCACAGACTGTGTTGTTTTATAACCCCAAGAAACGGTCTGAAAATTCTGCAGACTCCAGGCAGGGGCCCCTTACGTTTTAAGCAAAAAC
The DNA here is from genome assembly GCA_008750895.1 of Mirza zaza. Classification (NCBI taxonomy): domain Eukaryota; kingdom Metazoa; phylum Chordata; class Mammalia; order Primates; family Cheirogaleidae; genus Mirza; species Mirza zaza. Next base: position 2,360 of record VSMD01076933.1, on the reverse strand, counting down.
CTTAGATAAATGTCTAGAACATTCTGCCACCAGGACCATTCAAGGATCAGTCTGCTGAGGGGGTGTCTCTATTATGCATAATTTACAGAGTACATTTTCTTTGACCCAATAATCCCACTTCTTGGCATTTACTAAAAAGGGAGGGTATCAGTATTGGGAAGAGATAAGGACCAGGATATTTCCCTGATGGATGTTTCTTTAGTCCTACACTATTGAGGACAGGGGTTTATAAATAAAAGTTTACCAGAACACAACCCCATGTGCTCATTTACGTATTTTCTACGCTGCTTTCCCCCCATACCATGGAGCTGAGAAGTTATGACAGAGAACACAGCCAGTAAGCCCTAAAATATTTACTATCTGGCCCTTTGTGGAGTAAGTGTGCTGACCCTGATTTATAATAAAGGAAAGCACAAATAGCTAAATGCCTGTCGACAGGAGAGCAGTTTAAAAAATTGGTGACTGAAATTATATAATAGATGATGAAGAGAGGGGTTCTCCATATATATTAACCAGAAACAGAAGGGCAAAAAAATGTATATTTATAAAGATGTGTATTATAAAAAGGAATCATATTATACCAAAATAGCATTAGTGACTGTATCTGCATAAAGAAGTCAAATTAATTTTAAGTAGTTCTACGTATTTCTAACGTTTCTATGACTAAAATAATCAAGAAGATTTGACTTTCAACTTGCCGTTAACGCTAAGTCAGTGACTAATGGAACATCAGACAATCTTGCAAAGGCTACTATGACAAAAGGCTCCCTGGTCTGCAGTAGGAAGGCAAACTGCATTAGCACATTTCATTAAAATAATAGATCTTGTAGCTGCCATGCCCTTGGATCAAATAGGGAAGGAAAAAACCTAGGTCTTTGAAAGGTAGAAAAATGCAGAAGGAAAAATGTGTGATCCTGCACACTGAATCTTCCCCTATCTCTCTTCTTCCAGACGAAGAAGGGAGGCATTTTTCTTCCCTAGGAGGAACTGGATTTTGTCTCTTCTATAAGGACCCAACAAAGTGAGCCCCTCGCTGGGCTGGAGTGTGGCCAGGGGAGGGTTACCCAGCCAGCCCAGCCTCTGCATGTGGGATCCAGTTGTCAGAGCCACCTGGCCTATGACAGGGGAAACACGGGTGACAAAAAAGGCCAGACATTACACAGCTCCTTCCTGCACTTGACAAGCAAGAGAAGACATGTTTCTCAGTAAATCCTTAAAAACAGAAAAACAGGGCAGTCAAGGTGAGCAAACAAAGTCCCCTGCAGCAGCCCCTAGAAGCGCACTCACACCTTTCTCACAGCCACACTCCTGCACAGCGAGGCATTCTGGCAATAACACCGGCATTAAATACCTGCATTTGTCCTTTGTTTCTTTCCTTTATTAGTCTTCCACCCCAAATTCTCAATCCTTAAGAAAAAAAACAAAAATTACCATGTAAGTAATCTTGAATGAGGAATTCCTGCTCAATCTGCACTCAGAGAGAGCCAAAGGGACAGGCAAAAAAAGATAAAATTAAAACTCAGCCAGGTTTCTGATACTCTTTTGTTGTTCATCTTTGTGAAGGTGAAAGGTTTTTTTTAAGTCAAAATTAAACAAATTTGTCATTAATGGAAATCTCCCCTACCTTGTAGGCAATGGCTTATCAAATCACATCACTAACCTAAAAAATTAATTGTAAACAAGGAACATACACATGCTGGATACTTTCCTTAAAATATATACATTGTGAGGGCAATCCATACATATAGAGAGAAAGTAAGTAGTTTTCAAGGGCAATCTCTACTTCCCATACAGAGTAAATGCTTTCTAAGGGCAATCTGTGCGTTACATGTATAGAGCAAGACCAAGCACATGCATCAACACTGGAGTTCAAGTACACCTAATCCTGCCACTTACCAGCTAGCAGGTTGGGCAATATACTCAATCTCTGCAATAAGAAGGAATCGTGGTTGGCTTGAGATGGTTCTTAATATAATAATAGCAGCAAAAACTTATGTGGTACTTAATATGTTCCAGGATCTATTCTAAGCACTTTCCAAGTATACCTCATTTAGTAATCACAACAACCCACTTACATAGAACTCATATAGTGCCCCTAACACACTACAGGATAGGGACCTACCATGTTCATTGTACAGATGGACACACAGAGATAAGAAGTCCAAACCACTAGCCCAGGCCCCTCCCCACATGGTGGAGCCAGAAAGTGAACTCTGGGCAGAGTGGACTCTTGACCATTGTTCCTTGTGGACCTTCCAGAATGGAGTGATGCTTGTGGATGTGGTCACAAGTTAAGTCAAGGCTTTGCCACTTTGGTTAAGTGACACAGGCCAAGTTACTTAACCTCTTTGTGCTGTACC
>VSMD01076931.1:0-76834 GCA_008750895.1 Mirza zaza | reverse complement strand
TTGCTGAGCAGTGGTATTTTATACAGCAAGCTGAAGGACACTTGGGTTCTTTTGGTGATCATACCAAAACTGCTATAAATCTACAGTTTTTATGTGAACGTCGGTTTTCATTTTGGGGGGGGCAAGTAGGAGTGGCTTGGATCACCCAAGTATATGTTTAACTATACAAGAAATTCCCGAACTATTTTTCAGAGTGGCTGAACAATTTTGCATTCTCACTAGACACGTGCGAGAATTCCGGAATGCTCCGTGCCTTTGGAAGCACTTGGGATTGTCGGGTTTTTCAGTTTAGCCATTCTAACAGCCATGTGGTGGTAGTAGCTCACTGTGGCTTTCAGAATGACTTCCCTAATGACAAATGATGCCTTATTTGCTAGGTGTAGATCTTCTTTGCAGAAGCGTCTGTTCAAACCCTTTGTCCATTTTAAAATTATGCTGTTTGTTTTCTTATTACTGAGTTTTGAATACAAATCCTTTTTCAGCATGTGATATGCAAATGTTTTCCCTCAGCCAGTGGCTTTGTCTTCTCATTCTTTTAACAGTGTTTTTCACAGAGCAAAAGTTTTAAGTGTTGATAAAGACCAATTAATCGATATTTTTTCTTCGGATCATGTTTTTGGTGTCATATTTAACACATGATCATGGGGATTTTCTCCCTTTTTGGCTACAGTTTTCATAGTTTTGTGTTTTACATTTAGGTCTATGATCCATTTTGAGTTAATTTTTGTCTCAGGTATCAGATGTAAATCCAGGATCCAGCGTTCTGTTTTGTTTTTGTTTTTGCGTATGGACATCCAGTTGTGGCAGCACCATTTGCTGAAAGACTGTCCTTTCTCACTGAGTTGCCTTTGTACCTTTCTTGAAAATGAATCAACTATATTTTGTGAGCTTATTTCTGCACTCTTTATTCTGTTCCAGTGATGTGTATATTTATCTTTCCACCAATACTATACCCTCTGGATTATTGTATCTTTATAATAAATCTTGAAATGACATAGTGTAAGTCCTCTTTTTATTTTTCAAAATTATTTTGGGTATTCAAATCTCTTTGCCTTTCCATATAAATTTTCAGATCAGCTTGTTGATATCTCTAAAAACTTCTGCTAGCCTTTTGGTTGGGCTTGTACCAAATGTACAGATCAATTTGGGAGGAACTGCCATCTTGGCAATATTGAGTCATTAAGTCCATAAACATAGAATATCTTTGCATTCAATTAGGTCTTCTTTAATTTCTTTCATAAGTGTTTTACAGCTTTTAGTAAACAGATTCCTGCATACATTTTATATTTGTAAATGGTCCTGTTTTTAAAATTTTGGTTTCTAATTATTCATTGCTGGTCTATAGAAATGTAATTGACTTTTACATATTAATGTTCCACGTATGGCATTGCCAAAATTGATTTAAATGTGGAATCAGCCTTATATTCTCAGGGCAAACCCCATTTGCTCATGATAAATATTGCTGGATACTATTTGCTTATATTTTGTTGACAATTTTTGAGTCTAGATTTACAAAGGATATTGTTCTGTAGTCTTCTTGTAATCTTTAAAAATCTGACTTGGTATTATGATAATGCTAGTCTCATAATAAGTTGGGAAGTTTTCCGTCCTTTTATATTTTCTGGAAGAGACTGTGTTGAATTGGTATTGCCTCTTCTTCCTTCCTATTTTGCTAGAATCTACCACTGAAATCATCTAGGCTTGCAGTTTTTTTTTTTTTATTTCATGGAAGATTTTAAACTACAAATTCCATCTCTTTAATAGACATAGGACTATTCAGGCTATCTATTTCTTCTTGAGAAAGTCTTGGCAGTTTTTCTCTCTTAAGAATTTGGTCCATTTCATTTCAGTTGTCGAATCCGGTGGCATAAACTTGGCCGTACTCTTCCTCGTTATCCTGTTAGCGTGTGTGGGGGCTGCAGCAGCCCTTCTCTCAGTCTTGGGGTTGACACTCTCTCCCCTGTGGCTCGTCAGTCTTCCTAGAGGTTTATCCATTTAATTGACAACGTCAAAGAACCAGCTCTTGGTTTCGTGACTTTATTCTTTCGTCGTTTTCCATTCCACTGATACATTCCGCTCTTGCCTTTGTCATTCCTTCTTTCTGTTCGGGTTTAATATGCCCTCTTTTAAAAAATTTCTTAAGATAGACACTTAAATTATTGATCTGAGACTGATTGAAGGGAAAGGCTTTGCACATGTGTGTTTGAGGTGGATGGACCTACCTTAGCCAATTACAGAACCTAGCACGTCCGTGGCTGTGCTAGTCACTGTAGATGTTCGCTCCCCGCAAACCTCAGAGTGCCTGCCACCTGCAGTGTTGCAGCCACACTTAGTAGTGTATTCATTTCTCATGACAGTGCTGATGGCTGTAGGAAATGAAGCTCATTAGCACCTTGCCTGTGTTTACACGGTTGGGGGGGACTGAGATCTGAACCTGGTGATAACTGATCGATTGTTTCTTCTAGTCAGTGCGTTGATTTGAGCACCTAGGCTGTGCCAGCACTGTGCGCTGTCCCTGAGCTTACACAGACCTACATGGTGAGTGAAAGTCATCTGATTCCTGCGCTCAGGAACTGTCAGTCTATCAGAGGAGACAGATACAAAACGCACAATCACGCTGACAGTCGTTTGGGTCGTGTCATCCAGTAAAGGTTTCTGCAACATTTATGCCGTTCTCCGCTTCCCAGGTCTGCTTCGATGCCGTGGATCGCTCAACAGGGGAAATTGTGGATAGATCCTTGATTTTCAACGTTAGAATCAGGGATGTAAATGACCACGCACCCCAGTTTCCTGAGAAGGAATTTAACGTCAGTGTGAAGGAGAACCAAGCGGCAGGTGTGTGGGGCGGGGGGTGGACGGGGGGCCCCGCAGGGCTTCTGCCCCTGTTCTGTCTTCCCGCTCTGGTGCCGCAGCGGAGCTTGATCCTTGCCGTCTTCACGGAGCCTTTACTGTCCACATCGCAAAGGCTGCGCGCCCTGCATCAGAGCGAAACGCTTTGAGGTCCGTCGGCCTCATTGTGTATTGGCCATAAAATGATGCAGACACTGTGTCAGTTGGAAGAGCTGATATGTAAATGCCGATCTAAAAATAAAGCCACATTCAGTGAAGGAAAAAGAGCTGGGTGGTGAGTTCCTGATTATCTCTGCCAATTTCTCATCTGTAAAACGGCAACGAGGTGAAAGTCTCTGAGTTACAGATAGTGTGAGTCTTTAAGTCCCAACCACTCTTACTAGAATGTGGATTATTTTAATAACAAGACATTATTTAATTTTTAAAATACACTTTACAAAACTTGGAAAATTCTGAGAAATGAAAACACTGCAAAAGAAAGCATCTTTAATACTACTACTGAGAGATAAATACCATTAATATTTTAGTTTGTATCCTTTCAATATTTTTCTTTGCATTTTATGTTTGTATATATACATGCGATATATTATGTGTATGCAGTCACAGATCTTTATTTATAATATATAATGCATATTTATATGTGCATACATTTTTCACCTTTATTATAGCACAAAATGTGTATGTGCACATATTAAATATTTACACATATTGGGCATGCTTTTTTATATGTGTATATTTATGAATTTCCTTTTTTAGAAATGTTATTTTACTGTTTGTAACTAAATATTCTCCTGCAGCATCCTACTGCGTAACATGTTACGATGTGCTTTAAAGTGTTCAACCAATCTTCTTTCTATTGATGAACACGCATGTTTTGTTGTCACTTTTTGTTATTTTTATAAAAATACGTTTCAATGAACAGATGTAAGCTATGATAAATCTATGTCCCAACCCAGCACTATTGACTTAGCACCAATTCAGAGACGTGGACTTGACGGTTCCACCTGCACACACGATTTCAGTGTCCCCATTTCCTCATCCGCCAGCAGCATGCACATGCGCGTCCATGCATGTTGTCTTTGGTGATTACGGGATTCGACTTTTTTTTCCAGTTGCTTTTTCCTTTCTTTTGTCCATTTTTCTGTTACCGTGTTTGTTGTTTTTCTTCTTGGTTTTAACCTCTGCATTTCATATTGAGCATATCTGCCTGCCATATATAAATCAAGTACATTTTCCTGCTTTATCATTTCCTTTTTAATTTTGTCTGTAGTTTTTTGCTATACATTTAAAAATGTAACCAGATCTGTCAATTTTGTCCTTTAAGCCTTCTCCATTTGTAATCATGATTTAAAAAGGTATTTTTGACCCTTATGGCTATTTAAATATTCAACTTTATCTTGTCTAGTGTGTCTATAATTTGATTTGATATTCAAATATTTCATTCATTCATGCCATTTAATAAATAATTCATCCTCTTAGTGGTTTGATAGACTGCCTGTGTCCAATTTAAAAAATTTAAAAATTTTTTTAAATTTTTAAAAATAATTTTTTAAACTATTTAAAAATAATTTAAAAACAATTTAACTTATTAAATTGTTTTTAATAAATTACGATTTAAAAAATTGTAACAATTTAAAAAATTTCTTTCCAGGTCAACCTATTTTTCAGGTGTTAGCAGTTGATTTGGATCAAGAAAACACTCCAAATTCTCAAGTCCTTTATTTCCTCGTTTCTCAAACACCATTACTGAAAGAAAGTGGTTTCCGGATTGATCGTATCAGTGGAGAAATAAAACTCTCAGGATGTTTAGATTACGAGGTTATGTGGATTTTATTATTTAAAAAATACGAAATGTGCTGCCTATCTTTGAGCCCCAGGCTTAGATTCTGTGTTTGCAGTGGGGAACCCTCTGTGGCTAGACTTGCTATTGCAATTGCTACATGGAATATTTTCTTTATTACCATTTTCCTCTCCTGTGTTTTAAGGGCCTAACTTCCCTTTTCCTCCCCACTTAGACTGCGGCCCAGTTTACCCTCATAATCAGAGCCCAGGACGGAGGAGAGCCATCGCTGTCATCCACAGCCATGGTTCACATCCACGTGCAAGACGGCAACAACCACCTGCCTACGTTTTCCCAGGAGAATGTAAGCTGTCCAGGCCGCCCCCAGTTCTAAGTCCCAGAACAAAAGTCCCCTGGGGTCTTAAGTTATCTTGGGCGTCACCTGAGATACAAACAATTCTCCAAAGGCACTTAAGCTAAAATCAAGAAGTCAAACCATATTGACAGAGAGGCACGTACCAATAGTCACATGAGCTAACATTCTGACTGCTTTGTGCCAGATACCTTGCGAAGAACTTTTACGTGCATTTTTAATTGTTGAGAGCACCAAATGATTTTTGTTTTACAGATGAGAAAACTGGGACCCAGGGAAAGTAGGGAATCCATGTTCACTGAAGTCAGGGTTCCCCAACTTATAACACTGGGCCAGATAATTCCTTGGGGTAGGGGCTATTCTGTGTGTGATAGGATCCTTGGCAGCACCTGTGGCCTCTGCCTACTAGATGCCAGCAGCAGCCCCCGGTCGGGACAAACAAAACTGTCTCCACACAACGCTGAATGTCCCCTGGGAAGCAGAAACTCCCTTGGTTGAGAGGTCTAGACTTGAGGTTTTCACACTATTCAGGGTTCTAGAGGGGGTGACACGCAGGTAGTCTTTGGCCCTGCCTTCCTCGCCTTGCCGATTTACATACTGGGGCTCCATGTATGATGTCACAGGCTCCGGACCCTCGGGCTTTACGAGAGCGCTGAGAACGCCGTATATCAGGCGTCCTCAAACTGCGGCCCGTTTATCCTGCCCGCCGGGTGTTTTTGGCGCCGCTGCCTGTCCTGCTTAGCAGCCGACTAGTCCCAGGCCCGCAGTGCGCATGTGTGGAATGTGCCCCGCACTCTCCAACGGCCCTCCGAAGGTCTGAGGGACAGTGAACTGGCCCCCTGTTTAAAAAGTCTGAGGACCTCTGCTGTGTAAGACCCTTGGGAAAACCTCACCACTTAAGGCATGCAAGACTGTAAGGAGATAAGAATACTCAGGATCTCTTTCCAGTTTTTTATTTTTTTACTATCTTGTATGTATTTTTAAAAAGTAAATTATGCATTATATGTCCCTGTTTCTCCTGGACTCCCAGTCAGGCCTTCTTTCCTGACTACCCAGTTAAAACACTCACGCTCCCTTCCTGGGACACACTCCAGCCCTTTGTGCTTGCTTCTTCTTCATGGTGCTCTATTTAATTAGTTTGTTTCATTTATTGTCCAAATGCCCCCCACACACACACACACTCAGTTGTCAGCTCCCTGAGGATGGGGTTATTGCCTGTCTTGTTCGCAGGATTTAAAACAATCTGGTACCTAGCAGCTGTTGTTGAATAAATGACGAAAACAAGTATTTTTAAAAGGTGTCATTTAAAATTTTTAAAAAAATATTGTATAAACTAAAGTCAACTGTTTTCAAATGAAGGCACCCCATGGAGAGTACATAATGACAACAAAATAATATTATGTTTGAACCTTGTTTTAAATTCCTTCCCTGGCTTGATAAAAAAGCTGAGCTCTCAAAACTAAGGCGGAAACAAATAGAGCCTGCTATCTGGATGTGCTTGTCTGGATACATTGTCACCAAAAGACACTGAGCAACGAGCTGTTTTAAAGATCTACATGTGTTAGAAAAATGATCACCTTAATCTAAGTAACCACAAGTGTCCTGTTATAAGAGAAGAGCTAGGATTTTTAGGGAACATAAAGTAGCATAAGGTGTATTATTATTTTAAAAATTCTTAGAAAAATAGTGCATGGAGTTGGATTTAAGAGGGCTTTGAAAATTATTCAGCTGTAGACAACAGATCACAGGTAGGAGGGGCGAGAGGTTCCTTCCTGAAGCTCCTGCTGCATCAGGACTGTGCAGGCTGCAGGGTGTTGTGCTGAGGACCTACATTTTCTTCCTCTCCCTCTTCCTCCCTCCCTCCCCCTCCCTCCCCAATTGCATTTCTTTGTCTCCATGTCACGGACATGATGCGGCCTCTTTCAGTACAAGATTCAGATTTCTGAAGGTCAAGTCACCCAGGGCCTGTTGCGTCTCCCAGTTCAAGACCGCGACTTGCCGGGGACAGCAGCTTGGAGAGCACAATTCAACATATCGCACGGCAATGAAGAGGGACACTTTGACATTCTGGTCGACCCTGAGACCAACGAAGGCATCCTAAATGTGGTCAAGGTAAAGCCATAACACACCAGCCAGTGGCGGCAGACGCCGAGGCCCTTTTCCGCGGAATAACTGACAATGAACTAAGGAAACGAACAGCGCGCGCAGATGCTTGGGGTGTGAGCTGGCACCCTATGTACCCCGAGTCACCCCATGAGTTAGGCAGGGCCGAGTTGCCACTTCTGTGCTTGGGCTGAGCGCTCCTCCCACCAAATAATATCAACACGACACTAAAAATTATTTGTGACATTGCCTGAAGGTTTCGCCATGTGTTTTGTCTTAGGCAAAATGTAATAGATTTACACAGGCCCCTAAAATATTTACTTTTTCCTGATGTGATAAAAAAAAAATGAAAATATATTCTTCAACCCTAGAAGTTCTTCTTCCTGTGAGTTTTAAATGTTTAGAACGTTTAAAGTTCAAAAGAAATGAAAACATCCGGGTGGCCCCTGAGAGGATGGTGTGCCCCTGGCAGGGTGCCCACTTGTGCCTAATGGAGAAGTCGGCCCTGGAGGACAGTGCTCCTAACTCATTCTGCTGAGAAGGGAACTGAAGCCCAGAGAGCTTGAGCCCTTCACAAGAAGTCACACAGCTTGAAAACGATGGAGTAGAGATTCGGACCAGGGCAGTCTGACCCCACTGCCTCGAGTCTTCGTTAGCTCTCAGCCAGCCCCTCGAATGATCAAGGCCTCTCATGCAGGGCAGGTGAGGCACCTGCAAAAAGGCACCGAGACTCTGCCTGAGAGTTTAACAAGCCCCCAGGTGCTGCTGATAGTAAGGGTCTTAGACTCTACACCAGGTGCCTGGGGTGGAACTTTCCAAACATTCCCCAGCCTTGCGATCCTTTTAAGTCACTGACCACTTGGTACCCTGAATAACTATGATCATTAATATCTATATTTCCCTAAGTTGCCTGACTTTCTGCAGCGTGGCTGCCGCATGAATGTTTCATTAGGTTATGGTTTTTGTTGCATTTTTCATGACCCTCTGATGGATGGTGGCTCTTTTCAGCCAGGAGAGGAGGAGGAAATAAAAAAAAAAAAAGAAAGAAAAGAAAAGAACTCCATAAATGATCTGAAAATGCGCTGAAGACTGTCTTTTGATCATTATCAAAGACAATGTAAATAATACATGAAGCGCGAAAGCCACACGCTCTCCGTCGAAGGCGCCTGCTGGGTGCTGGGCCTCTCGGGCCGGCGGGGCAGCGGGAGCTGACGGAACCCCTCTGCCTTTCAGCCTCTGGACCACGAGACGCGCCCCGTGCACAGCCTCGTCATCGCCGTGGAGAACGAGGAGCGGCTCTTCTCCTGCCAGAGGGGCGAGCTCCGGCAGCCCAGCGGGGCCGCGGCAAGCGCCACCGTGAGCGTGCAGGTGGCCGATGCCAACGACCCGCCCGCTTTTCACCCCGAGAGCTTCCTGGTGGGCGTAGAGGAGGGCGCCAGGCCTGGAACCCCGCTGGGAACGTTCAGCGCCATCGATCCCGACGGCCCCGCAAGCCAGATAAGGTGAGGGCGGAGGACAGGCGGGCAGCGTGTGCGTGCACTCGGCAGCTACCGAGAGCAGAGGCCTTCTGCTGGACAGCTAGCTCCTCCCATGCGTTCGTGGGTTGACTAAGCCTCAGTTATGAAAACCTGAGAAGCGGCCAGGCGAATGCCCACCGGCCCAGGTTAAATGTCCTCTTGGTTCTGCAGCCTTCTCTGACCGCACCCCCCCCAGCCCCCCGGGAGAAGTCACCTGCTCATCCCCTCTGCACTTCCCATGGGCTTCTTTCCTTTTCTTGTCTTCATATTAGAATCATTTGTTCATATGTTTCTATCTCCCTCTTTACCAGAGGTTATAAAATGGCAGCCTTCTAGCTTCTGGGCAACAAGTGTTTTTTTTTTTTTTTAAATTGTGATAAAATGCACATTACGTAAAATTTACTATTATAACCATCTTTGACATTTAACCAAGTCAGTGGCACTAAGCACATCTGATATGGTTGTGCAACCATCACCACTGTCCACCTCCAGGACCCTTTTCATCTTGCACAACTGAAACTCTGTCCCCGTCAAACCCTCACTTCCCAACCACCCCCCACCCCGGCACCCACCGTTGCACCTTCTGTCTCTGTAGGTGGGACTGCTCTCGAGACTTCATATAGGCAGAATCACACAGCCTTTGGCTTCGTGTGTCTGGCTCATTTCACTTGAGGTGGTGTCCTCAACGTTCATTCTGACGTGTTTAGCACGTGTCAGGATTTCCTTTCTTTTTAAGGCTGAATATAAATATATATACACATACATACTCACATACATTGCATGCATTCATCACATTATTTTGGTCTATTCATCCATCTTTGCGTTGCTTAGTGGATTTTTTTTTTTTTTTTTTTTTTTTTTTTTTGAGACAGAGTCTCATTCTGTTCTCCTGGCTAGAGTGCCGTGGCATCAGCCTAGCTCACAGCAACCTCCAACTCCTGGGATCAAGCGATCCTCCTGCCTCAGTCTCCTGAGTAGCTGGGACTACAGGCATGTGCCACCATGCCTGGCTAATTTTTTCTATATATATTAATTGGCCAATTAATTTCTTTCTATTTATAGTAGAGACGGGGTTCTCGCTCTTGCTCAGGCTGGTTTCGAACTCCTGACCTCGAGCAATCCGCCCGCCTTGGCCTCCCAGAGTGCTAGGATTATGGGCGTGAGCCACCGCGCCCAGCCTAGTGGATTGTTTTTAAAAATAAAGTTGCCAGCATTTGTAAAGAAGGAGATGATGTGTAACAGCTGCATTTTCAGCCTATTCTCGAAGGAGCAGGATGATTTGGCCTGTTTGGGTCCCTATCGCATGGCGCCATGATCACAGGGGCAGAGCAGGGGTCGTGGGTCATGCCCCTTCACCCCTGAGGCTCAGCAGCTGCCCTCAGTCCTCATTCTGCCAAGGCCACTCATTTCTAGCACCTGCTTGGCCCCTGTCCACGCTCGAGTTTGGGATTCCTCCTCAGAGCCACGCTTCTCAGCGTACCTGTTGGGAAGGGCCAGATTTCTCTTTTCATTTCCGATGCATCATGGAGTGATCATTTTGCAAAACACAATAAAAATGAATTACTGGAAAATTTACTAGGGGGATACAGCAACACCTATGACTGTAAGACTTTCTCAACACTTGCTCTTAATTCTTGCTGTTATCTTGCTGTGAGCAGCTAACCCAGAGCCCACAGACTGTGTCCGTATGTGCATGCTGGTGCACGTTGAGTTAGCACGGCTCTTCAGCAGTCGTTGTCAAACTACAGCGTGTATCAGAATTTCTGGAGGGCTTAGTAAAATGCAGCCTGCTAGGCCCCCTCCTGGAATTTCTGATTTAGAGGTTGGGGTGAGGACTGGAATTTGCTTTTCTAATAAGTTCCCAGGCGATGCTAATGATGCCAGGAGGGACTTCCCTTTGAGAACCACCGATGAGGAGCCCATATCCACTTCCTTGCTGCCTTGCTGTCTCTTGAGTACAGCTGGCTTATAAGCGGGTCTCAGTATGTGTTTGGATTGCGCTGAAGTCAGGAACTAAACAGTCCATTCACTTTAGCCTCAAATGTTGCTTTCTGCAGGGTGCGGGTTGAGTGTCTGTTGTGGTGGGGTGGAGACTAGATCTGGTGAGCAGGTTTTGTTTAGCCTTGTTCTGCTCCGTTTGCATTGACCGGAGTTAACTTTCATGCATGAAATTGGCCTGAGATAATCCACAGATGAACTGAGTTTCTCCCCCTGGTTTGTAAACATTGCCAAACCACAGCGTTTCTAAGGAACTTCTGGAAGCTTCCATAAGAGGTGGAAGCAGTGCACAAAAAGCTTCGATCCTTTTAAAATCTGTGACCCACCGAAATACAGGAGAGGGCTAGTTGTTGACCTTTTCGAAAGCGTTTTCCCAGATGATGAAGGGGAGGTGTAAGGGGAAACAGCCCTTCTGCATGCTTTCTGGGGCCTGCACTTTTTCTATCGCTTGCCTGAGCCCAGGAGGTCCCTACCCTGGGTCCATCAGCAGGCGGCTGTGGGCGGCAATCTGGCAAGGTGCCAGTGAATGCCATCTGACGCTGACCGCTCTCGCAAACCCTGGCGGGCTCGGCATGGCCACCCCTGGAAATGGGACCAGGTTACCCAGGCATGGATCCTCTGGGCTCTGCTTCAAAGCACACGCTCCAGGGCAGTAGAGTCCCGTGCCTCTGTCGCAGGGGCAGGTTGGTTTTTAGCAGTGAGCTGCTGGCGCCTGCAGTCCTTGCAGGCCGGTTCTCCCCCGGCGCGAGATGCTTCCCCACGGCAGACACAGTTACGTTCAGCCCAACATGGGGGAGACGTTGGTATTCCAGTGAACGTGGACCTGACACCCTGATAGCGTCTTCAGACTGTCGTCCCCCTGCCTCCATTAAATTCATGAACGCTCTTGCAGCAGCGTTAATTGCTCTTGGAATCTCCTAAATTACTTGGGATAGGAATAGTAGTGTTTCTGTGGCATATTTTGATTTTTCTCTTGATATAACTTTTTAATTTTAAAGATTGTGTGTGTTTTCCTTCTACCAGATACGAACTCGTCCGTGACCCAGCAAATTGGGTTACCGTAGATGAAAACTCGGGAGCTGTCATCACCATGGAGCCCATTGACCGAGAATCTCCTCATGTCAACGACAGCTTTTACACGATCGTCCTCCTCGCTGTGGACAGTGGTGAGCGTTTACCCAGCACTGGGGCTGGGGGTGGGGAGGGTGGGGAAGTGCTCGTTCTTTCTTCCTGAGAAAGAATGACACCAGTGAGAGTCTTTAGGCACCACTGAGAAAAATATAAAAGAAACCTTGTTATCACTTCGCATCCATGCTGGGGATTATTTCCAATAATAGTTCTCGAAATGGTTGACGAGGGACCAATACCATCGAAAGAGGGCAGTATTCATTCAGAAGAGATAGTTTCGCCAGCGAGGAAGCTGCAATCACACCCGGCACCTTTTCATCTGTCTATAAGATAACTCTCCAGCTCTTTGCCAAAGCCAGCGATGTGCGATAAATATTTAGCACGGGTTCCCTGTACTCGGGGTGGCTTGTAATAGGCTCAGGTAAATGGGACTGTGTGGGACAAATGTGTCATAAACCAGGGTGGGTGGTTTTATGAGACTGCTTCAGTGCTATTCTCTACAATTTCCCAAGGATGAATTTTTAAATTCACCAAAACAAATTTGAATAAATGGAAAATTTCCAATGACTTTACAATAGCATTTGGGGAAGTCTGTGAACTGAAAGGCAGGTTCCCAGGGATAGGTAACTGTACGTCCCACTTGCACAATTAGCTGGTTGAATGTTGGTTATGAAGACAGGAAACCTGTCCCTAATCAATATCATGGGAGGAGAAAGAAAGTGGGGCTAATGTTCTAGGGTCCTATGATTCTGTTTTTGGATGTTTCCTTGATGGTTTCAAATTTTTTACTATAAACAAAATTTTGGATGCTTATAGATTCACGTGCAGTTTTAAGAAACTATATAGTGGATCCCAAGAATCCTTTGCCCAGTTTCCCCCAGTGGGAATGCCTTGCAAAACTGTGGTGCCACATCACAACCAGATGCAGCCAAGATCCAGAACATTCCCATCCTTGAAAGGACCCCTCACGTCACCCTTTTAGTGCCACGCCCACTTCCCTTTTGCCTTAACACCAGGCATGATTGACCGTTTAATTTATTTAACGATGTCACTTTCTACCTCATTCTACAAATGATCTGAGGAGGCAAGTGTTCGAACTTACCCAGATATTGTGAGTTTTTATAAAAGCAAGAAACAAATCCAGTGCATGCCAGTGAGTCTTATGAATTTGAAAAGTCAACGGTCCCAATATTTCGGGGGAACAGTTCTTTCTTGAGAGATGGGGGTTGCTCATTCTCCAGGGCTCTGCGTACACAAGGAATGCTTCTTCGGTTGATGAACAATTTCTCCCGGAATTCCCTCCCTTTACCAGGCGTCCCACCGCAGACGGGCACAGGGACCCTGACGCTCTTCCTGTCTGACGTCAATGACAACGCCCCTGCTCTCCAGCCCGGCTCTCGCGACGTGGAGGTGTGTGAGTCTGCGGGGACCGAGCCCCTCCTCATCCAGGCAGACGATCCAGACCTGGAGCCCTACGCTGACCCGTTTACATTCGAGCTGGATGACACCTTGGGAAACACAGAGGACACGTGGAGATTGGGGAAAAATTGGGGTGAGTGTGCCGGCCAGGGATAAAGGGTTGAAAATGACAGAGACCCAATTCAGGCGGGCTCAGGCAAAAAAGGAATTTCCTAGCTTACTTGTATGAATAACTGAGAACATTTCAGGTAAGCCTGAGTTCTGGCCGAGCTGGGTCTAGGTTCACAGAGGACACCCCGGAGGTCACCTTTCCAGCCCTTGGCCCTGCCTTTGCCTGGGCTCCTTCCTTGCCAGGTAGCTGTCCTTGCAGAGCAGCAGTGGCTGCTGGGTGTCCCCGGGACACATCCTAGCACCTGGCAAGGAGGGCGGGCGCTTCCAGGGAAAGCTCCAGGACGGGTATCGCTGCTTGGCTTGGGTCACCTGCCCTGCCAACCCTTGTGGCCGGGACTCGGGAGGGCACACATACTGGCTGGCTCCCAGCCCACACCTGGACATTGTTAAGGTCGGGGCTGAGCCCTCCTGATCCACATGGGCTGAGAGTTTGGGAAGGGTGGGCTCCCCCAAAGTGTTGTCAGAGGAGGACCAGAGGCTGAGCAGGTTGAAAGCAGCCGGCAACCACGGTCGGCGAGCATTGTCCTTGGTGCTTCTGTTGGTGGGGTCTGTAGAGGGTGGCACCTTTTAAGCTGGAACTGTGTGCTCACGTTGTAGTTCCTAGACACACAGCGTGTAGTAAAGTGTTTCACCTGGCCCCGAAGAAGGTCTGGTCTTTGCTCTTGGTTTCCAGCAGGATATGGGGGGATCTCTAAGCCCCTGGGATGGCATGGCTGATACAAGAGCCTGTTTGCCTGGGTGTCTGGGACTGAGCCACATAGGGACTGTGTGATTAGGGTGGGGACTTTTGGTCACACAGTAGCAGGGGACCACTGGAGAGGCTGGAGCCTGAGGTCAACCATGTGGGAGACCAACCAGGTTTCCTGACTCAGCCTCAGTAAGGACCTTGGACCCCGAGGCTAAGGTGAGCTTTCCCAGGACACATGTTCCATATGTGCTGTCACTTGTGTTCTCCGTGCTGGCTTCCTGGGGAGAGGGTGACGGGAAGCTCTGTGTTCAGAACTATTCTGGAATCTGCCCTGTTTGCTGCTTCCCTGGCCTGATTTTCAACTGTACTCTTTCCCCATAGCAAACCGGAACCGGCGGTATGACAGCTTTCAGTGAGTCCTATGTGTGCTTCCGAAGCGTCCCTGAGCCTGTGGGCACTCCCGGGAACCCCCGAACTTGCGGCTGGCGTCAGGAGTGAGGGTGGTCTTGGGTCTGCCCCTCTAACTTTGCAGTTGGCTGACTTCGCACACAGCCTCTGCCCACGCAGGGCGCTTAGTAAGTGCGCGTCGAGCAGATGAACAGATAAATGAGTTCGACGTGCGAATTCCTTTTCCCCTTGCAGGTCGGTCAGTTGAACTTTTCATGCCGAGAAGCCTCCCGAGTGGTGACTACTGGGTGCCGCTCGTCATTGCAGACAGACAGGGGGTCTCCCAGAAGCAGACCGTCCACGTGAGGATCTGTTCCTGCCCCAGTGGGTTCGCGTGTGCGGAACGTTCTCACGCAGGAGCGGAGCTCGTGGGGGCCCTGGCCCCAGTCTGTGCGACATTCTCGGCTCTGGCAGGTCAGCGGCCGGCAGGGGCTGTCCGGGGACTGTGCCTCCTTTCCCCAGGTGCAGGCCAGGGTCATGGTATTTGCTGGGGTGGGGGGCAGCCAATGGCAGGATTGGTGGGAGGCCTTTGAGCATGACCTCTGGGTGCCCTTGGGCCCCTACACTCAGATCACATGTGGCCACCCTGGCCAGACACGATCGCCGGCTGGCAAAAGCACGTCTACTCAATAAGCAGTAATTTGTACGGAACCCATAGATGGGCATAGCCAAAGGGTGGCCCTGGGTTTATAACAACCATGGGGACGGCAATGTACGGATGTCTAGGCTCCTGGGCTTGACGAGGCTAATAAGGAAGCTAGTTTTTCCAAGAAATAGTACAATATTACTGGCCAGGTGGAATTAATTAATTCGACAAACAATTATCCAGCACCTACTTGTGCCCCCGCACTATGCAAAACTCTGCAGCGACACAGATGCTTAAGACACAGTTTGGCCTTGTCCATTCCTGATGAAGGTATGAATTCACAGAACGTGATCTTCTTGGAGCCTCTGCTATGGGCGAGCTGTTCAATTCATTCCCCCTTTGTCTTATCACAGTGGCTCTGCTGTTACTGCTGCGATGCTACTTCTCATTTCAACCCAGGAGGCGCAGAGGCTCTCTGGACAGTGACAAAGGCCAGCAGACCCTGATCGTGTATAACGACGAGAGCAAAGTCCCCTCAGCCCAGGTAGCGGAATGCAGTGCTCGTGTCTTGCAGCAATGAAGTCAATAGCACACGGACATACAGCACGTACTTCCTCACCCTTCCACCCAACTCCCCCTTATTTCTTTACTCTAACTTGTATTTGAGTAACAAGTCAGAAAATGATTCCTGGAAAAAATTTTCCAACTCAACTAAATGGATTTATTGTTTCGGATCGGTGGTTCTCAACCATGGTCAATTTTGCCCTCTAGGAGGTATTTAGCAATGCCTGGAGACAATTTTGATTGTCACCATTGGGGATGCCACTGGCATCTAGTGGGATGAGACCAGGGCTGCTACCGAACATCCTGCAACACACAAGACAGCCACAGAGATTTATCTGGCCCGTTGTCAAAAGTGCTGAGGTTGAGAAACCCGGCTCAGGGGAGCGGTGATTTTTCCCGGGTGGAGGTTCCCTAAATGGAATTGTGTTCTGCTCTCAGTTAAATGAGTCTGAGCTGGCTTCTGGCCCTGGCCTGGGGTAGATCTTGGCAGAGCCTCCTCCGCCACCCTTGTTCGGCAGAGCCTGTGGGAAGCTCACTGGTCTCGCAGGTGCGAGGCCTGCGCTCCGTTTCTGCCTTTGCACTATTTTGGCTTCGTCAAGTGGAGCAAGTCATTTGACCCCACAGCCTCATCTGTGAACTGGATGATAGAGTCAACCCCGCAGCCAGGCTGTGGGTCACAGATGGTGCCATAGCATCACTTACTGGACTGACTGACCGACACAGAGTAAGGGGCCGTGACCGTCGGTTCTTTAAACCTGCAGCTTCTGGGAAAGAGCAGCTTCATCTCAGCCGTCCCCGCAGCAGCCGGGCTGGAGTGAGGGGCGATGAGATGAAAGCCTCGTGAGCTCTCCTGTCTGTCTCCACCTAGAACTGACAGTGGTGGATCTGAGAAATGAAAGCAAAACAAAGGTCAAAAGGAAATAGGTCTTTCGCACACAGAGGATTCGGGTCACCCCATTTTACACCTCCGCCGACGGTTTTGTCATGGAAGGAAGAGACGTGTTAGAGCAGGATGCTTAAGGAAAAGCGTCCAATTACCTTTGCTGTTCTGCTCAGGTAAACAGAGACTCTAAAGTGTATTCGGTGCTTGAAGAAGCTGGTGCTCGAGTGTGACTCCTAGGGTTCTTCCCGCTTTTGTCTCCCCTGCTGGTGAGAAGGCGGGAGGGAGGTAGCAGCCTCAGACCTGCTGTGTGCACATATGTGTATTTGTGTATGTGTATACACACGTATGTGTATATATGTGCATGCATATGTATGTGTGCATGTATGTGTATGTATGTACACATGTGCATGTATGTGTGTATGTATATATGTGTGCATGTGTGCGTGTGCGCGTGTATGTGTATATGTGTGGGCGTGTGCACATACGTGTATGTGTGCACATATGTGTATGTGTGCGCACATATGTGTGTGTGTGCATGCACGTGCACGCCTGTGCACCCCTGCAGGCCTCTGTGCGCCCCTCCTGGGCTGGACGTGAGAAGGCAGGAAGCTGGTACCAACTCTCTAGGTCGCTGAAGCTCCTGGAAGGAACCCTCTAGCCCCGACACTGAGAGCAGCAGCCAAGAATTTCGATTTTGTGTGTGTGTAATTTTAAGGACACCGTCCTGACAAAGAGTCTTTGCGTAATGGACGGAATCCCTTCCCTTAGGCAGTGCCCTGGGCGCTGAGGCTCGACCCTGGAGGAAAACAGAAACGGCTCCCAGGCCTGGGGGCCGTGAGGCAGCCGCCGTCTGGGCGGGGCGCAGCGCAGCGAGGGCTGCCGGGCTTGCAGGAGGCCAGCGGGAACGTCACGCTCCCCAAGCTCTGGCTCGGTTGCAGCCAGCATGGAAGAGGCTGGGGTGCCCTGGCTGCATTCCCCGGGGGCAGGTGGGCAGCTGTCTCTCTGGGAAAGAGGAAGACGCCCCAGAAGCAGCGTGGGGAGGAAGGGACCTTGGGCATTTCGGGGCTGAGACCGGGAGGCTGGAGGGGAGACAGCACTGGCCACAGACCAGCGGCGCCAGAGGGACAAGAGCCTCGCCCAGGGCAAGGGCATCTATCTGTTCTCTTCCTGATCCCAAACATCATCCTCCCTTCGTGTCGCCTGCCCACAGCAAGGGGCATGTCTCCTTTCCCGCCTTGAGAACCGCAAAACCTGGGTTTAGAGTCCAGATCTGTGATCATCTGTTACAGAATCCAATGGCCCCCGGCTTTCATATATAAAGTCAGATTGATAGCGTTGTCTCTCTCTTAGGTTGATTGGACGGTTTAATCAAATAGCGCACGCAAGGCCCTGAGCACAGGGCAGGTCACTCATGCAATGCACGGTGGCTGCCAGTGCTGGCATCACGAGCAGTGGTTACTAATTACGTCTTTGTAACTACTGGCAAGTAAGGCCACCTCATGGTACGCACGCTTAACCTGTCTAAACGTCTTACCTGAATATCCCAGCCCACACATGCATGTCCACTCACCAGGGACGTTCTCTGCTCTTGGGAAGGTGTCACCACTGGTTCCATCCACATTGTCACATTCTGCCACCTGATGGAGGTGACCTAGGGACTGTATAGACGCCTCCCAGTATGTGGGAAGCTTGTGAGCTGTTGGCCAACACAAATCCAGCACCCCCTGAACATCTGGGTCCCTCGGTTGAGTGAGAAATGAACGAGACAATGCGCAGAGCACCTCTCAGCAGCGGTGACCCCAAGAGCCACCACCACGAGCCTTAGCAGAAGACAAGCTTTTAGATCCTGAGGCCTCCTGACACGAGAGTCTCCGACTATCACTTTACACGAAACACTGAGCACGAGAGACACAACCTCCCAACCGGCAACTACCAAGGACAAACAGAAATGACGTCCCCTCTCCAAACACGCCGCCCGGGTGTACAGGATGGGTGTCTGTGGCAGTCTGGGTTTCTCCTGCAGAGGCGCAGACTCAGTGTGTTTGGGGAAACGGCGTTCCTGGCTTTCCGGTTTTACTTCTGCCTTCCGTAATTTCAGCCTGTCGTGTTTCCTTCCCTGTGTTCCGCAGGCGCAGTCAGATGTCCGGGGCCAGATGCCGGCTCCGCCGACACACATGGCCGTGGCGGGAGCCCGGCTGAGCGCTAAGGTAACACGCCACTTATGTGCTCCTTGACTGTATACGGGGGGGCTTTGCTGATGGTTTCCACGGCGGGGAACACCCTGAACGCCCCTCCCACCCCCAATCCAGGGAGGTCCCTCTGCAGGTCCCTTGCCAGCCCTGCCCCCACCCGCAAAGCCCCGGGGTGCCCTCGTCTGGACGCCCCCTCGCCTCTCAGCGGCAGAGCTCCTTCCTCTCTGCCACGGCGCCGGCAGAGACTCAGAGCTTCCAAAGCCGTCTGTCCGGTGACACCTCGACGCCTCTTTTGCCATATGCGATGCCACTTGCACTGGTGCGTTTCATAAACTATTTTTGTTTAAGTGGACTTGCGTCCAAATTAAGCACATTTATTTAAATAGGATATTTTATATTTTAAATATAAATAAAAACAAGTTTTACTTCTATAAGGAGCAGGCAAGTGTGAAAACGGACACAAAAGCAATGCGACACAATAGCTCCAGGTGGGTGGCGCTGCCTGCCAAAGGCTCAGGACCTCTCTGTGGGAAAGGCAGGGCTGTGGAAGCCAGGAGAGCAGGAGTGACACTTTCTCCTGGACGTCCTAAGAGTGTGGAAAAGGAATTAGAAAGGGAATAATTTTCTCACCATGCAGTTCAATGTCATTTAAAACCCTGCTGCCCAACTGGCTAAATCTTCCCTTTCCTAAGTGGTGGGCATGCCCCACTTTGGACACAAAAAGTTAATCCAGGACTGCAGAAAATTACTGAGCAGGCTGCAGGCCAGGGCGGGAGCGGGGCAGGGCCCTGAGTATTCTGCTCACTAATCCTTGCCCCGGGGAGGGCTGCCTTTCCCTCCTCGCTGCAAAAACGTCTCCCGGCTGACGGAGGCCTCTCTGTCCTCCTCTCACCTGGCCTGTGAGCTTCTGGAGGCCAGAGGTGCCACCCTGAGGAGCAGGCCATGCACTTTGCACCCACGACCCCTTGGAATTCCCGCCAGAACCCGCAGGGGTGGGGGGCAGTCGTCCCTGTTTACAGAGCAGGAAACCAAGGCCCACTGGCTTCTTTTTCTCAGAGAATCCAGTCTTTGGATTCTCTCTGCAGAGTCCTGCAAATGTATGAACATCTATGGTGAGTGGTTAAATAAACCGCCACTCACACGCTTTCCCTAAGTTAAGTGGTCACTTATGACTTACCGGGTAAACTGGTATTTTAAAACCTGCTGCAAAGCATGAAATATCTTCCATAAAACCGTTGCCAAGGTCCATGCCTGTCTTATTTTCTTTGAAACTTTACTCCATTATGGAAGGTTGTCTGTTAGAATAATAGAAACCCAAAGCAAAAATCGCCCACAGTCCCATCCCTGAATCTTTTTTTGTTTTGTTTTGTTTTTGTATTTTTGGTTGTTTTTTTTTTTTTTTTGAGACAGAGTCTCACTTTGGTGCCCAGGCTAGAGTGAGTGCCGTGGCATCAGCCTAGCTCACAGCAACCTCACACTCCTGGGCTCAAGCAATCCTGCCTCAGCCTCCCGAGTAGCTGGGACTACAGGCATGTGCCACCACGCCCGGCTAATTTTTTTTCTCTATATATTAGTTGGCCAATTAATTTCTTTCTATTTATAGTAGAGACAGGGTCTTGCTCTTGCTCAGGCTGGTTTCGAACTCCTGACCTTGAGCAATCCTCCCGCCTCGGCCTCCCAGAGTGCTAGGATTACGGGCGTGAGCCACCGCGCCCGGCCCCATCCCTGAATCTAAGCCGTTTTACTTGTGAGTGTCGCCTTCCAGATCTTGTTTTCGTGTCTGCTCGGTTTCCGCACCTGCGTCTCATGCAGACTGTGAGAGCCTGCACGTCTGCGTCACACCCGGCCACACCGTCCGTCCCAGCGCACTCCGCCGCTTTTCCTCGCGTGTCCCCACCTTTCCTTCCCGACTCCCACTCTCCCTCCCTCTCACTGGGCTAGCTTTTAATTGCCTGTGAGTCCCCGCGCAGGGGCAGGTGTGGAAGGTCACACGGCCCACTTCTTTCTTGGCTGGTGGGAAATAAATGCATCTCTTGTGAGTAAGCCCTCGTTTCTCCCCTAGGGTCTCGGTGACCTGCCACCGTCAACAGCGGCTTTGTCAGACCGAGTGCGCCTCGCTCTGGGGACTCCGGTGAGTTGTGGGTGGTCACTCCCTTCTGCGGTCCTGTCTCTAGTGACTGACAGCCGGTTCCCTCGAGAGGGCCCTTCTGGAAGATTCTGCGATACTGTTAGAAGAAACACATAGTCAACGGCAATCTGAGAAGTGGGGCTTTTCCAATCAACCATCTTTCCATCTGTCCAACTAGCTATTATTAGTATTATGACAGTGGGTGGCTGCTGTGTTAAGAGTTTTTGTTTGATAGCCCTGGTCAAATAGACACGTCTAGAATGCCCACAGTTAGATGTTTCTGCTCGTGTCCATCTAAGGGCACCAGAGACAATCTATAAGGTCGAGCATGTGACTTTGACAAACTCCCCGATAAATGGAGCCCCGAATTCCCCACTCTACCTACAGATTCTGGAACTATGGCTTTGCTTTCTGAAATGATTTTTCTGAAGTAATTTTAGACTCACAGAAGTTGCAAAATAGCATGGAGAGTTCCCGCGGACCCTGCCCCAGTCCCCCCAGGATAACGTCTCACATAGCCTTGCCGTATTAGCAAAACCAGAAAAGCGACTGTGGCGTCACGCTGCTAATGCAGGTATCAAACACAGACCTCTCTTGGACGTCACCAGTTTAACTGGCTATGATTTTAACAAAACTGTACTTTTCAGACGTAGAATTAAAAGAGGTCACAGTCCAAAGAGCCTTGGTATCATATTCAACTTTTATGAAGGAAAAACTCTCAATATGAATTCAAGATCTCTGTAAATTTGTGTCTTTGCTCAGGCCGCATCAGAGCAAAAATGTGCTGTTGTCTGCACAAAGACGATACCACAGATCCGCCACTGAAGGGCTTGTGCGTGGATGGGCACGTCCCTCTGGTCCCGGCAGGGCCAGGTGCAGGGACGGGGGACCCGTGCTGTGTCACAGGCCCTGTGCTCGGATAGGCCCAAGCTTGGTTCGATGTTCCACTGTTACTATCTTGACATTCTTAATTTTTGAACAAGGGGCCCTGTGTTTTCTTCTTGCACCAGGCCTTGAAAGTTACATAGCTGGGCCTGGGTCTTAGGGGTGGATGTGTGTCACTCACACCTGTTGCGGTCATGGTCAAGGCAGAAAGGAAGTCTTGCTGGGCACTTGGGGACCCAAGACAGAGGTTGTAAATCCAATATTCCCATGCTCCTTCTGCACAAACCAACTATTTAATATAAAACCTGTACACGGATTTCTGCCGTGTGTGCCTACGCTGCTCTCATTAGAACTGCGATACCTTTGATACAGAAATGAAAAGCAATATGATTGTGAGAATTTCTAGTTATGTATTTGCATCCTTTGGCATTTTATATGAAACCGATAAACACTTCATCCTTCTTAAATTTAAGGGTTGTGTCGTGCTCTTTGAGCCAAGAGGAGTGAAAAACAAACACTCTACTCCCGTAAGTATAGATGTAGATGTTACCATGAAGAGAATGACCTTATTGTCCTGTCTAATAGCTGCAGAAAGCCCTGAAAACCGGAAATTTGGCAGGGAAGAGGTGTAGTGCAAAATATGCCCCAAATCCAAACAAACTAACGGAGAAGTGAACATGGAACAGTGGCTAAGGCTCAGCTTTCTGGAGACTTGGAGGTGTGAGAGTTCTTCTGTTCCCGGCAAATTTCTCCTGTGTCTCAGTTGCTGAGAGCTGGGTCAGAGACTGCGTGTCTTCTACTATGTCCCTTTGCAGACGTGCAGAAGTGTCGAGCTAAGCAGGTCTGAGACATCGTCTAGTCCATTTGTTTTCCCCTAAATATTTTTAGCAGCAGAATTCTTCTTTTCAGATGAGTTCCTACAAAGAACTCTATTGTCAGTAAAACAGGTAACAGTGGCTTTTTCCTACTACCAGTTTTGTTTGCATTGACATTCATAACATACACCTATTACCAAAATAGCCAATAAAAATAGCCATTCTGATGAAAACGAAAAAAACGGTGTTATCTTAGCACCTAATTCATTGCCTCACATTTTCAACTTGGTTTTTCAAGTATCAAGAAAATTTTGATATGCACCGGCAAGAAATTCCAAATGGTAACAGTTTTTAAGTAGTACAATTTATGATGTTAGGATTCTCTTTGATTAATCAAACATGGGACAAAAGGGCTTCATCCACATTTCATAAAAGCAAGTTAACACAGCACCCCAATGAATACATTGGGGTAGGGAGGCACAAAAGGATGTATACCATTTTTGTTATATCATACAAATAATTTTATTATTGAAATAATTTGTAAATAATTAAAATAAAGTTCAGATGCTCTTGCTGAAGTATCTTTGAGGGGTCGTAGGCCCTGGAGACGCAGTCTGACACCAGCGGCCGCGTCCAGAGAAGCCAGAGAGGGGCCGGGATGCTCTCTCGGCCACGCCGGAGCCACATGTAGCGTGGGGTTCGGACTTAAAGTTGGCTCCAGGCAACACTGGCCCCGAGGCTACCTCGGGAAGGGGCCAGGCTGGAGACTGAAGTGCGTCTTCCTCCAGCCCGGCATGAGCCCCGCGCTGACCAGGGAGAGGCCTCGTGGCGCAGAGAGTCCAGGTCTGCAGCGTTTCCTCTGAGAGGGCCCACGGGGCTGGGGGTGGGGAAGGGACAGGGCTCCTCAGCGGTGCGAGGGCTCTACTGGTTTGCTTTGCAGGTCTACCCGGGTGGCGCAGTGCCCAGGCGACTGCTGGCCCCGGCGGGAGGAAGGATAGCAGAGATGCTGCATCAGGTAGGGAGGGCGCCCCCGACGTGTGCGTGGGCAGCTGGTTCTGGGTCCCCACTGTGCCCCAGGCTTGACCGGGACTCCTCCTCCTAAATCACTGTGCTAGCTCAGGCTGCCACAACAAAATACTATCGACTGCGTGACTTACAAAACAGAAATCCGTTGCCTCGCAGATCTGGAGGCTGGAAGTCCGAGATCAGGGCCAGGTGAGGGTGAGGGCCTTCTTTCTGGCTTGCAGACGGCCGAGTTCTTGCTGTGTCCTCACATGGTGGGGAGAGGGAGAGACAGACCAAGCTCTCGGGTGTCTCTCCTTATTAGGACACGGATCACATCATGAGGCCCCCACCCTGACGACCATATCTAAACCTAGTTATCTCCCCAAGGCCCCATCTCCAAATACCATCACATTAGGGTTAGGGCTTCAACACGTGAATTTGGGGTTCAAGGAGGGTCGCAATTCGGTCCATAACAATCACGTTCGTGGGAATCCTCCTTCTGGGGCTGCTCTGCAGAGCCCAACTCAGGGGTCTTTTTCTGCAAAATAGTGAAAGATGTGGTCGGACTGTGCAGAAGGGGCTTATCGGGGAAGACTTTGATGCCAGACGTATCCTGGAAGGTTCCTCAGCGTGGCCACCCGGTTTGCATGGCCAGAGCTGGGCAAACCCATGGGCAGATTTATGGAAGGAGCCAAGCGGGTCCCCACGCTGGAGTGTCAGAGGCTCCAGCTCCACACCTCGGTGACAGCCCTGGCTGTCCGGAGTCCTGCAGAATGGCTGATGCCTCATGGCTGCTGTGAGACACACAAATGTTCTCTCCAAGACCAGAGGCTTCCCGAGAGCCAGACTCGCCAGGCTCCTGGGGAGGGGTGTGCGCCCATGGGTGGGGCTGCAGGATGCTGGCCCACCAGGCCCCGGTCGCTGGTGAGGAAGGCGAGGAGGGAGCCGCAGAGACAGATCTGTCTGTGCATCTGTCCCTGAGCAGACAGCAACCTCCGTGAGGGCAGGCCTGTGTCGTTACTGGTGCACGGCACACGGTCACCGAAGGAGGGGTGGATGCAAGAGCCTTTCTTCACTGCAGCCCGAGGAGGCTACAGATCCGGAAAGGGAGGAAAGCCAGTGGGGGAGGGGGCAGAGCCGGAGCTGGGGCGCAGGTTGGCCGACTCCAGGCCGGCCCACCTGATCAGTGAGCGATACCAGGGAAGTCTCTTCTCTCCGGGCCTTAAATTTCCACCTATGAAGTAGGGTAGGGACAGTCCACTGCATTCTCAGGGATGACGTTGTGCACAGGTGAGACCACGTGGCTACATACAGGACATGGCAGTCATGAGGTAGTGTCTGGCTCACTCATTGTCACATGTGCACATGCAGAGCTCCTGCCAAGTAGAGCGCGTGGACGGGGCGCAGGCCCACCCAGGGGCAGCAGGGGAAGGCTGCGTGGTGGCCGAGGACCTCCCCCCCCTCTGCCAGGCAGGAGCTTTACTCAGGGAGAGCTCCGAGCTCTGCGCTTGGTGGTGTGAGAGGAGGAAAAACCGGACTAGAAGGCGCAGCTCTTTCCCCGAGAGCCCGCTGGCCTGGCTGGCGGTTTCTGATGAATTATTGATGTTACGCAGCTTCCGCGAGATCTCGGCGCAGAAACCGGCTGCTCTGCCGTCGGGCCGGGGTGGGGCGAGGTTGGGTCCAGGCAGCCCAGACGCGCTGCAGAGTCTACGAGGCTGTGCACACGCCAGGCCTGTCGTGAGTTGCCCAGCCGGCGTCTCTGCAGGACACGCCAGGACTCCCAGCACCCTGGCCGGGGCCACGTGTTCGCTTCTTAGCTGGGAAGAGCTTCCCGTGCTGCCCAGCCCAGCGCCCCATGCCATGTGGTCACGGGTCACATGGCGACTGCAGACCCAGGCAGTAGGCAGGTGCACAGGTGCGTGGTCCTACCCTTACCTGTGGGCACCAAGCCTGACGTGTCATGGGCACAGGGCTGGGACACGCTGTTTGCCACTAAACGGAGGGCCCAGGAAGGGCTCCTTCTGTGGCCTGGGGCCAGGTGGACACGGTTGCTGCCAGACCCAGTGGGGGAGGCTGAGGGCTGGGGAGCCGAGTCGTCCCCTCTCAATGGGGACAGGCATGGAGTCTTGGGGACCCCTCGGCTGCACTTCCCAGGCCTCCCCCACCTCCCGCTGGGGGTTCTGAGCCCTCAGATCCCAACTGTCCTCGCGCTCTACGTGAGTCCCTGCCCAGGAATCCAGGCAGCTCGTGACGGGTTAGAGGGTCCCACCAAACCCACTCCCGCCAAGGCTGGTAGAACTGGGGTCAGAATCACACCCCCAGGGATGTTAGAAGGTAAACAGGCCAACGCTGCCCTTCCTGCCTGCCTTCCGCCAACATACTGAGTTGCTCCAGACAGGAAAATCCAGAAAAGTCTTCCGCGAGGCATCTTGGGCCCTGAACGTTGAGCTGGAGTTTGCCGAGTGGAGGGGAAGTTGGCAGGTGGGGACGGTCATTCATGGAGAAGGGGACAGCAGGTGCAGCCGCCAGGAGGACAGTCTGGAGGGGACGTGCAGAGATGAGGGTAGGAAGACGGCCCTGTAGGTGACAGGGCCGGCACGCTGTGGGGCTGGAGTGTGACTGGGCAGGCGGAGAGATGTGGGAACAGACCTGAGGCCCAGAAAGTGTCTCTGGTGCTTGTGCGCAGGGTGGACGAGAGGCAGGAGGGGGCGGGGAGGGGCGGGGAGGGGCGAGAAGTCATAACCCCACTTGACAGTGGCTTTGTGCAGAGACCGCCTGTCTCTGTGACGTCACGGTTCAGGTGGGTGTCCGGGAGCCTTCCGAGCAGGAGGCAGTGCCCGGGCTCCATCTGCCTGGTGGCTCTGCCACCGTTAGAACCTGGAGACGTGGCTGGAGGATGGCAAGGAGAGAGCAGAGGCTCTCGGGGAGGCCGACAGGCGGGGTAAGTGGCCGGACGTTCACCGTTCTTCAGCTGTGCTTGGCCACATGACACTTGTGACTGACAGGCGGGAGACGGGAACTTGCCGGGTTCACAGGAAGAGAAGAAGTGCATTTGGTTAACTCCTGGCCACTCTCCGCCCCTCGCTGGAGATAAGGACTTGACCTAAGGCATTGGCCATGGGGCCAGAGAAGAGGGGACCAGGAGGTGACCGGGAGTGCGGCCGAGCGTCTCGGGGTCAGGGGGGACAACGAGAGGTTTCGAGCTCGAACAGCTGGGCTGTTGGGGGCGTCACGACGTGAGCCGGGCTGGAGTTTCACAGACTTCAGTCTTTCTCCTACCGCCGTCACTATCTTGTCTTGAGCCACTCACTGCCGTTTCCCGGATGCCTTTCTGTGCAGCGGCTCACGTTCAAATGGACGTGTTGCTTTACCGTCAGCTAAACAACGGTGTTTGTGAAATCCTGGAGCCAATGTGCTTGTCATTGTCTTAACATGCACATTAAAATGGCTGTCTACTCAAATAAATAGGTGTCCTGATGCCATCCCAAGTCCTCCCGTATGGCGGGGGCCAGAACACTTCCTTCGAAGGACTAAGCCACCGCAGGGCCGGGCGGTCCCGGCAGGGCAGCTCTGCCTCTGCAGCAGGAGGGCCACGTCCGGGCTGTGTTCCCATGGAACTTGCAACAGGGGTGCTGGCTGGACTGGCCCCCCAGGCTGTCACAGGGTCTGCAGACTGCCCTGCAGGACACTGAGGGGGGGTGGGAGGAGGGGACGCAGGTTACCAGGAGAATGAGGATTTTCAAGGATGTTGAGTCTGAGGTCCCCGTGCACGCCCTTGTGGAGCTGCCCAACGGTCAGTTGGAATTCGGGACCGCCGAGAGTGTCCTAGGTGGTGACGGTGACTGGGACATCGTCACTGGTTAGGGGACAGGTGAAGCCGTGGCTGGAGCGTTCACCTGGGAACCCGGAGGGCAGTGGTTTGGGGAGCGATGGGGGTGGAAGGGTGCAGAGAGTGGTGACCACCCCTCCTAGGAAGGAGGCCATGACGTGTGAGCAGAGTTGATGCAGCAGAGTTGAAAAGAGGGGACAGTTGAGCAGAGTTGAAAAGAGGGGACGGTTGTCCCAAAGGAGGATCCAGGGGAGTCCCAGGCTGGGAGGTGTCCAGGGCACAGGAGGGGCAGGGGGACCCCAGAGAGTGGATCCGCCAGAGGGCGGAGGAGGCGGGACGCCTGTCCTACACCTGGGACGGCTACCACCCACTCCAGCTAGTCCCTTCGCAGAGATTAGCTGGAGATGGACCTGAGTCCCGTCTCCGAGTCTGTAGACCCGTCTGTGAGCCCCGGGCCTGGGGTCCTGCCGCCACTGACGGCGAGTCCTCGCATCACCCCCAGGGAAAGCTGAGTCGGAGCCCGCACGCTGACCTTCCTCTCCTGCCTCCCCGCAGAAGCTCCGCGGTGCGGACGTGCGGGAGGACTACGCGGACAGCCAGCCTCGCGTCTACCTGGAGGAGGGGAGGAGCGCAGGAGCCCCGTCCCTCAGTTCCCTGGCCGTCTCGGAGCGGGAGCTGCCGCCAGACCTGCTGGACGGCTTGGGGTCAAAGGCTGCCGCGCTTGAAGAGATGTATGCGGAGCGAGGCGCCTCTTCCTTAGACGATGCCCATTTCGGAGAACTGGCGCCATTCGTGGAGGGCAGTCGCTAGCCACCATTCTGGGATTTTTTTTTTTTTTCTGCCTGTGTTCTTATTTTTAATGACTTCCCAGTCCTAGGATGAGGACGGACGATTAGTCTGGTTTAAATGCTTTGATATTCTCAGGCCAGCCATCTTGAACCAAAGCAAAACAGCAGGTGATACTTTAGTAAAATTTGACTGGTCGGATTTTTGGAACAAATTTGAATTTAGTTGGATTATCCTTTGCTTCCCTTAGCAGCCCAGCTCTGAGGGTGGATGAGTGTAATCTGTAGATTTCGCAGCTCTCTGGCAACGCAGGGAAATGTAAAAAATGGATTTAAAAGGTTATTTACTTTCCTACAATTATGATTCTGCTTCAGTCGAAGTGAAAAAAAAATGGTGAATAGGGAAATGTTTTCTAGAACATTCATAATCAGTATTTTTAGTGATCTTTTTTTAAAAAAATAATACCGGTCCCTTTTCACTTTTGGATTAGATAGATAAAATGTGTTCTCTCAAGGGAAATGATTATGTTTAGAACATTATAAGCAGTCCATGCTTTTTAAAAAAAGGAGGAATAGACATAATTTAACTTGTATTATGTAAGTAAAAGAATTTAGGAGACTCTGAATGAATATGTTCTGATTACATTTTTATCTTATGCAAAACCACAAACTGTAATTGGATTTTCCCTGTCCACTTACTGCCAGTGTAAGTTGCAAGGGATGGTCTTTTTTAAAAGTCTTAAAATTTTTTATATAGTAGGACGTGTGCCCCATAAGTAGTTTTCTTGTTTGAATAATAGATAAGAGTGAGTCTGACTAAGCAAAGTTTAAAATGCTACCAGGACACTTTAATGTGTATGTTGGATATCTGAAAGCTTACAGCCAAATCTAAAAACTTTTATATAATTAACCAGCATTATCTTCTGTGGCTGTCCTCTCTTGTGCCTGAGGATTAATCAAGAGAAACACATGTTTGCTGTTGTTATATATCAACGGGGAGTTTCAGCCCAGAGTTAAAACTTTCCCCTTCTTTCTGGAGAAGCTGTGCAAGTACTTACTTTCAGATATTGACTATCTATATGTAGTTACTTCATTCTCTAGTGCTCTGGGCAACTGATAAAGAAGAAAAACCATATCTAAAGCATCGGAGTATCTTAATCTGACACATGAGTGTGTAGAACAGCTGTGATAATACTAGCATGGTTCAGAGCAGAGTCTAAGACTTTTTCTGGGTAATTTAGGATAAAAGTAATTTTTTAGAAAAATATACTTCTAAGTCCGAATTGTTGGCAGAGGCCAGTTTGGTGGTTATTAGACCTTCCAGATTGGCCTTATCACCATAGGGCAAATCTTACCCACCGTCTGTCCTTGTAAATAAAGTTTTATTGGCACACGGCCTTGCTCATTTGCTTAGGTATTGCCTATGGCTGCTTTGGTGCTGCAGCAGCAGAGCTGAGCAGTCGCAGCAGAGACTGCATGGCCCACACTTTACAGAAAAAGTGTGGTCAACCTCTTCCCGAAGGCATTCTTTTTGGGAACTCCACATCCTGTCAAACGTATTAAGATGTAGCCATACCCTGCGTCAGACACAAACACATTGCCATGTGCATTTTGAAAGGTTTTAAGTAAGTTTGCTTTTGGCTATGGTAACTCATTGAACTTACTACTGGCTGTGAAACCTTGGCAGTTATTGTTCTTGTTTGAGAATTCTTGCATTATGAGACACTCTCCAACAAATTTTTTAAAAAGTAATAAAATACTTGTGAAATATTCATAAGCACCAAATTTAACAATTAAGGAGAAGAACAAAATGTTGCATTTTGTAGCTATTTAATTAGACATTTATTAATTTTGATTTTGGGGGGGTTCTGATTATATTTGAAAACCAATAATTTTTATTTTTTTTCAGATCTTGACCATTTTAATAGGCCTCAGGCTTTGGGGTTATAGCATCCATAACCCCATAAATAACCCTGTAAATGGAAAAAATGTCTGTATTGGCATCTTCATGAAGTATATGATACTTCAGCCTGTCCCTTTAGATGCAAGTTTATATTATACATTATCACCTTCTCCAACGAACGTCTGCAGGAAACATTCCTGGATATTGGCTGGTGCCCCCCAAAAGTTCTTTCTCAAGTCTCTGTATGTGCTTTAAAAAGGTTTCCACTGAAAACATCAGCACCAGGAGGTTTTGGTGAAACTTGTTAGCCTCCAGTGGAATTCACACATACTCATGAAGTAAGCCAGTTCTTGCTAATGGTAATGAAGGGGAAATAAAACAGAAACAGTAAATATTTCCAGGGAAAATGTGATTTTATTAAGAACATTAACCTCTAAATTACTTCGAGATCCAAAGATCGCTTCAGTCTCAGAAGTTAAATATTTACTTTGCATTTCATCAATTTTGGTTTTCATGTGCAGTAACAATCTCGTTGGTTTTTATAGAGCTTTTCATCCGAGATGTTTGTCTTGCTTACTTTTATGATTTACTAAACAGAAGACATCTCAGTTGTTAAACTTTCCTTTTCCCGAGTGAAACGCTGACCGGGGAGACCTCGTTTTCATGTCCTCATGAAGTAGACCTAGCCACAGTCCCCTCCAAGATGACCTGTGGCAGCAGGCAAGGAAATGAAGACAGTGCCAGGTGGGGGATGCTCTGAGACTGTCCCCCGCCATCAGGAACTCTTTCTGTGTGGCAGAGAGTGCAAAGCTTGTCCAGTTTTCGCCTCCTCTGAAATGCATGTGTCCGGGGCCAAACGCATCTGCCATGAAGGAGGAGGAGGATAAAGAATTCTGGAGCTGCAGAAACATAGTCTTGTAACTTTTCCCAACACAGACACACGGGTCCTGGAAATTGATGTGAGAATGAGGCCGCAGAGAGTGCTGATTGCTCTAATATGAGTTACCTTCTGGTCCTCCGTAAAAGAACCCTGACTTTTTGCTGTGCACAGGTGGTCCCAAATGGGAGTGACGTTTCCCATCCTCTGTGGCAGCTGGGTAAGGCCCTGTGCCTAAATTCTGGCCAATAGGAGGCAACGTCCAGGGAGTGTCCTCGAAGCGTGGAGATGTGTCCGTTTCCTCCCCCTCTTCTCCTGGGCATGAGAATGTGATGGCCGGAGCTGGGGCAGCCATCCTGCGTGTTACCATCAGAGCCGATACGTGGTGCGGCAACAGGGTAGAAGGGACAGTGGTCCCTGACACCACAGGCCTCCATTCCATCCCTGGACCAACTTACTCTAGATGCAAAACAGGGGAGAATTAAATGCGGCCAAATCTAATCTTATACAAAACACAGGACCAAAGGGAGTGAGCTACAAGTAGCGGGACTCAAGCATGTGGCATCGGCTTAATGGATGTGTTCAGGTGGCAGAGACCCAAATATTGTAGGCTAGAGAGCTGGCGACCCTCGTTATACAGAAACAAAGCATTTGAAAAAAAGGCCCCTGCTGTTTTTTGAAAAGCGGCCCGTGTCCTGAACAAGCATTGAAGTAGGAAATGGCAGGAGAGATTCATAATAGAGAAAAGTATCAGCCGCTTCTCACTGCTTGTAGCAGCGATGTGCAAGTGAGAGCTGGGCTTCGGCTACTGCTGGCCGGAGCCCGAGCGGGAATGAGAGGGATGGCCGCTGCGCTAATGGAGCCGCTCTCCGCCTGCAGCCTGCCATCCACGCCGACGGAGAGCTCGGTAATTTGGAGCCTTGCAGGGTTGAAAAAAGCACCTGCTGCGTCTCTCAAACTACATCGGTCACAGGAACGGTTTCTGCAAACAGCAGACTTGGCAGAAAATAAAGCTAGTGCTGCCTGCCGCCCTCCCATTTGGAACTTTGTGTCACAAGTCATCTTAAGGGTGTTGCCTTTCCAGCCATGCCCGTTGCCTCTGACGGCTCAAGGCGGGCGCCCTCACGCTGAGAGAGGCGGAGCGAGAACAGCACGGAGGAGTTCCCCGAGGAAAGGGCCAGAATCTTCCAGAATCTTCAGTGTTATAAACTGCGTCTTTGCAGACGGAGCTCGCTGGAAACGAGTAGGTCTGAAATCTTTCTGGTTTTGGAAAAACAGTTTTGCCAAAGAAACCACAAGCCTGGTGCACAAAAGGCTGTGAGGATTTAACCCCGGAGCAATATCTGGGGGCACCAACCTAAAAAAAAAAAAACCAAGAAGCAAACTGCAGAAACCGCGCAGCCCGGGAAAGCACACCTCGGATGCCATGTCGGGGGCGGCAGGGCAGATGGAGCGGGGAAGACGCCCCAAGATCGCGAGGTCGGGGCTGTGACACTGAGGCTGCGGAGGGAAGCTCCACCCTTCCCGCCACCTGGCACTTGCTCTCGAGTCTGGGCGGTGACAACTGTTTGTCAGCCTCGCACTCCCGCGTGGGGGTTTTATTGTAGCTATCTTGTTCTGACTCATCTCCCTCCTGTTGGGCGTATGGAGAACAAATAACTTATTATTTAGTTAGCAGGTTGTCAACGCCCGACAGCCTCGTCCGTGCCTCCTGCGGGGGCCGTGCTCCGCCTGGTGTCCCCGACGCTGAGCCGGATGCCGCGAGGGACGGGGCCTTCCCGGCGGGCAGGAGGCGAGTGCGTTCCGTGTGCGGGAAGGAGGGCACGCGCGCCGTCTGCCCTCCCCTCCCGGCATTCCTTCTCTCCTTCGTCCTAAGAAACAAAACCTCTGACTTTACCCAGGCGACGGCTTTCCCAAACGGAAACCGCATTTCCCGGCCTTCCTTGAACTCGATGCGACCGGGTGGCCAAGTTCTGGCCGGCGGGGTTTATGCGGCCGCGGCGGAAGTGGACGTTAGTGCAAGTTCCAAGAAGCGTCCCTTGGAGAGCGGGCCTGCCTTTCTCTGTCCCCACTTCCTCTTCCTGCAGGGCGGTGCAGGTGAGAAAGCAAGCGGGCTGTGAGGACAGCTGGGAAGGGAGCCGGCCCCCAGGGGGAAAATGTGTTAGAAGGAGCTTGAATCCCTTACCCGGGCAGGGCAGAGAGCCCGGGTGACCACGCTCGTATTTCCTGCGGCGGCACGGAGTCCTGTCGTTTGTAGTCAAACTCAGCACCAATTTACCCAAGTCATGTGACCTAAAAAACAAGCCAACACGTAGAAAAACCGTTGACATATAAATGTGTGTTATGCTTCAGATTAATGACCTCGATGAGTTAAATTTGTGCATCGAATGGATTTTTTCCATTATCTTCTAACAAATACTGTGTGAGGAGCGGGTTCCACACTGACGCCATGCTGCGATATTACTTGCCATATTTCTGAAATTCTTCTCGAAAATGGCTGTCACTTCCCTGTGGCATATCCTTCCAACTATCCACCCCTTTTTTGGTTCCTGGTCACACAGTGTCATTTGGAGCTTGGATTTGGTTTTTGGAAACTGCCAGAAGGCATTCGGGGCCTTGCTGGGTGAGCAGGTGAGCGACCAGCCTCAGTGGTACCATCTGTGCTGGGGGCAGGTGTGCAGAGGAGAGACAGGCTCACAGCCTGAGTCCAGGGCCATCCAAAGTGGACCCGTGAAAGGTTTGGACCTTGGGCAGCCCTGTTTTAAACGACTGTCAGACGGGCTGAGAGAAGAAATACTGGGCAGCGGAGTGAGTGTGTGTCTGGACGACCGCCCTGGGCCAGCCGGCCAGTCCCAGCACCCGCCTGCCGAGCGCTCACTCCGGGCTGACGTGTGCTTTTCACCAAAGCACCTTTAAGCCGCTGCTCGAAGGAGTCTGCAAATAGAATAAGATAATTAGGAGCTGCTCCCTCCTGATTGCAATGGCCCTGGTGTAGACAGAAGGAGTGTGTCGAATGCTTTTGACCTACTGCAATGAACCGGTATGTACGAAACACTGTTCCTTTATATGGAATCTTCAGTGTTGGCATCAGCGGAGCCCTGCGCCAGACACCAGGACCACACCGGGACACGTGGCCCAAAGGATGGGTCCTTCCGAGTGAGGATCTATTTGGAGGCGAAGTCCCACGCATCACTGCTACCTCACCCCATGCGTGGGGAGTTTGTCACTGTGCGGGGCTTTCTGGCTTGTCTCCCCGTGGATGGCAGAATGGTGAAGCTGTCCCACGGTCCCTGAGCCCCGTTATTCACGCTCTGACTGGCACTGCAGGGTGAGCAACAAGCCGGCTTTAAAACAGGGACTTTGTCCTGGACCTTGTGGCCGCACACAAGACGCAATCACGTGAGCCCATAAGAGCGGAGAAGTTTCTCTGGCTGCTGGCGTCAGAGAGAGACAGTGGAGGAAGGGGAGGCAGAGGTGAGATGAGGCAGAAGGGGCCTCAGAGAGAAGAACTCAACCTGCCACCTCTGGCTCTGAAGGGGCCACAAGCCAAGAAATGCTGGAGGTTTCTAGAATCCAAGAGCATCCTCTCCTCGGCCCCTGGTGACGGGCAGCAAGGAAACGAGAACCTCAGTCCTACAAACACAAGGAACCGGACTCGGCTGACACCCCAAGGAGGTTAGAAGTGGATTCTCCATAACTTTATTGTGAAAAATTTCAGACATACAGAGAAGTTGAAAGAGTTGTACAGTGAGCACACGGATGCCCGCCACGTAGGTTCTGGGTTAACATTTTGCATATTTGCTTTAACACATCGACGCGTCTTCCCATCCCTGTCCCTCCTTCCCCCACTTCGTCCTCCTCCTATTTCCACCTTACTCTCTGACGCATTTCAGAGTGAGCTGCGGACACCCGCACACTTCACCCCCAAACACCTTTGCCTAGGTGGAAAATTAAGTGAGTTTGATATTTTTAAAGGGAAATTCACAAAG
Source organism: Mirza zaza (assembly GCA_008750895.1). Taxonomy (NCBI): domain Eukaryota; kingdom Metazoa; phylum Chordata; class Mammalia; order Primates; family Cheirogaleidae; genus Mirza; species Mirza zaza. Next base: position 41,919 of record VSMD01076931.1, on the reverse strand, counting down.
GAAACGTAGGACTCGACTTTGCCATTCCATGAGTTTTGACAAGTCCATTCAACGGTGTCACCCACACCCCTATCGAGATGCAGACAAGCCCTGGCCGGTCACCACCCGCAGTGACCGGAACAACCGGAACTATCCAACACCGCAGGCTACCAAGACGGAAGACTTGAGTTCTTAATGTTATTTAATTTTAGATAATTTAAGTTTAAATGCCGTGTGGGTGGCCTGCCACCTTTGTAAAGTGAAATTTTGGTTGAGATCCTTGTAGGGTCACACGCGTTTGTCACGTATAGCACAGAGAGGTCGCCGTGCCCCTCACTCAGGTTTCCCTCTCGTCCAGCCAGACTCCCGCACGGCGCCCGCCAGGGTTCCGACGCGGACACGCCCCACCTGCCTGTTCACGGCTCTTGGGTTTACTTGTACTCCTTTGTGCGTGTGTATTAAATTCTGCGCAATTTTACCACCTGTGTGGGCTTGTGTGTTCACCACAAACGGACCCTGAACACGGCCCGGAGCGGCGGCAGCACCCCGAGGAGCCCTCGGGTTGCCCTGACGCAGTCACACCTGCTGCCCTCCCCGGCCACGCCCCACCCCCTGCGGGCCGCTCGCCTCTCCCGCATCTCTAAAATCTTTCCATTTCAATCATGTGGCATGCACGGGATGGTGCAGTATGTGATCAGCTGAGACTGGCTTTTTTTTGATCTGCCACAGTTTTTAAATGTCTGCCTTCCCCACGGAGACTGGGGCCCTTTGCAGGAAGGAACTGTTCACGGCCGGGTCCTCCAGGCCTGGCGTTGAGGACGCGCTCTGCCGTGTTTGTTGATTTAATGAGAGACAATCCAAATAGAAAAGGGCGTTTGCGCAGCAGTCCCTGGGTGCGGTGCGGGGAGAGAGACGCTCTCAGAAGGAAATGACTCGGAAGGCTGAGTCTGAGCAGGGCTGGCGCAGGAGGGGTCCCGGGGGCACCTCACGGGTAAAAGCGGGACCCTCTGCAGGCGGGACCCATCAGAGGATGTGGGCCGTGGCCCCTCTTGCTCTATTGTGGTATAACCGATGCACAAAAGGGCACATATGTAATGCAAACAATTTAATGAGTTTATACGTGTGCACGTGCCTGGAGAGAGTCACTACAATCGAGTTGCAGGGGCTCTGTCACCCCCTCTTGGGTGAATTGCCCTGGCTGGGCCTCAATACCTAGGTGTTAAATTGGGGGTTCATTTTGACTGGTGGGTTTTCCACCGGAGTCTCCTAGAGCCCCAGCATTCCGGGGACATCAAGGTGACCCAGAGTCAACCACCTCAAAGAAACGTTGGCCAGTTGATACTTGAAGTATCTGTTTCTCACCAGCATCTATTCGCCCTTCTTCTGGGAAAGTGCCTGGAATGTCCTCTGGGGGGTTCTCTATCTCTTTGTCCTCTGCTCATGTGGGTTCCGGGGCCAGATCCTAAAAGATCTTAGCTGATTAGCACAGCCCAACCCTCTGGCCACCACAATTAATTCAGAAATACAAACGTTACCCAAACTGAGCCAGGCCCAGGGGTTCTCTTTAACTCTTCGGGTGGGATTTGAAGCTGAGAGGGTGTAAGCGCAGGACAGTTGCAGCCACCTTGCAACCATGAGGAGAAGTTGCAGAGCTGCTGGGGTCCACCAGATGTGGGCAGCATGGGAGTGAGCTGAGACATGAGAGGACGCTGCTTCTAGCTGTGAAGCCACGGCTCCCTGTGGACAGTTACTTGCACCAGTGTAATCATTCTGTGCTTGATTTCAGGTTTCTAGAAACCAGCCCTGAGTGAAAAAACTTTCCTTTAATGAAATGTTTCCTTCAATAGTTTTTTTTTTAATTTTAAAATATTAAGGGGTTACAAATGTTGTAGGTTACATGGATCGCTTTTGTAATGCCTGAGCACCTGCTATAGGTGTGCCCGTCACCCAAATAGTGTTCGTAGTACCCATTAGGTAGGACTTTTTGCCTTTCCCCTCCTCCCCCCTCACCTGGTTTATTTCCACTGAGTTTTACTTCCCTCTGTGCACATGTGTGCTCATTGGTTAGTTCTCATTTAATAGTGAGTATGTGTGGTGTTTGTTTTTCCATTCCTGAGATACTTCACTTAGGAGGATGGTCTCCAGTTCCATCCAAATTGTTGCAAAAGGCATTCAGTCACCTTTTTTGTTGCTGAGTGGTACTCCATGGTATACACATACCACTCAGAATCACTAACCGTCGGGGAAATGCAAATTAAAACCACAATGAGATGTCACCTTACCCCAGTTAGAATGCTGTTATTAAAAAGCCCCAAAACAACAGATGCTGGCATGGGTGCAGAGAGAAGGGAACACTTACTTACACACTGTGGGTGGGACTGCAAACTAGCACGACCCCTGTGGAAAACAGTAAGGGGATTCCTCAAAGAACTAAAGGTAGAGCTATCATTCAATCCAGCAGTCCCACTGCTGGGTATTTATCCAAAGGCAAAGAAGACTTTTCATCAAAAAGACACCTTCAAAAGTTCCAGCTGCAAGTCCAGCTTCCCCAGAGATCCCTCCTCACAGGCCCTTCTCACCTGCTTTGTGCAGCCGAAAGCCGGAAATGGCTTCAGTCTCAGCAGGGGACCCCATCGCCCCCCACTCCCCGGGATGAGCCATAGGAGATGGCAGTGGAACATTTAGAAGGAGATGACAAAACTGCAATGGCGTAGCCTGGGAAATGGGTGCCCGGGGCTTTGGTCCACACGCCCCTTTCAAGACACTTCTTTATGACCATAAAGATGGTTTGAGTCTCTGTATATTTTGCTTGTAGTAGATTCCTCCTTCTTAAAAAGATTCCATTATGAATTCAGGCATCTCAAATTATTACTTGAGAATTAAATAAATTATTTGTAAAAATGTCCCCAGGTTCTTTAGATGAAAGGAGGGTAATATTCATGAAATTCTGTTTGTAATCTCCATGGCAGTGGATGCTATTCTGTTGCATTTTGCTGAGCAGCGGTATGAGATGAGGAAGATTCTTCACAGAAAGTTTCAGAGCCAGCAGGAGGGGCAAAGGTGAAGGGACAAAAGTGAGAGGGCAAAGGTGAGAGGGCACGCTACTCCCAGCCTGGCTCATGGGCTCTCTGGGTGTTTGTCACGGAGCTAGGTGGTGACCACTGTCTCCGTTTTCTCATTTTCTGGTATTGTTTATTTGAAGCTTTTATCCTCCTACTTTGGAAGGATATTGACTTAATCTGTCATGTGATTTGTAAATCAAGACCCCAACAGGCAGCTGTCTGCTGCTATCAGCTTTAACAGCCCTGGCAACCCTGCACGAAGGCCGGCTTCTTTCTGCGAGTCAGTTTTTTAATAAGTAACAACACTGAGTTGTTCCCCTGAAGCCAAACAGGCTGAGAATAATAAGAAAAGTGATCATCTAACGGTATTATAATTCAACAACCATAATTCTAAGAATGGTAGCATAAAGCCCAAGCTTTGCGATGGGTGGGGGAAGTTGGAGTGAGAAATTAACCCTTCGATTAATCTCTGTGTTAGAGAAATTAGCAGTTTTAACAGGTAAGTCCACAAAGGCTCTTAATGCAGTAAAGCTTTATTTCTTGTGCAGGCGAAGTCCAGCCGTGCACGCTCCGGGCCGCAAGTGCGCTGTGGCAGGGAGAAGATGACAGAGCAAAGCGGCTCTTAAATGCTATCGGCCAGAGCTGGTCCCACGGCGCAGCTTACCTGCGCGGGCGGCCGGCAGGTGGAGAGGAGCGTGGGGGTACTGAGCGCGGGGTGCTTCTGGCCACCATGGGTGGATTCCTGCTGCTGCGCGTGTTCCTCAGAAAGTCAGCTCAAGACTTGGATCCGGATGCTGGGATCATGGAGAACTCGAATGTGACCCTAACGTAAGGACTATGTTTACAACCCTCGTGTCCCATAGAAGATCAAAACAGTGCACGAAAGACACATGACGTAGGAGTTTAGAGCATTGGTTTTGGTTTGGGAGGAAGCCAGGGCTTGAAACTGGGTCCATCATCCACGCTGGGTGAGCTTAAATTCAGTCAACACTTTGAGCCCCTGTCGCTTTGTCTGTAAAATGCAGAAAACAATATCCCTCTCTAGGTTTTTGGAGAAATCACTGCCATTGCCATCATCCTCACCACCCTGATAATCACCATGATCATCACCATCGCCATCATCAACAGCAGCATCAACAAACTCGGCACTTTTGGGTCCTCGGCACTTTTAGACCCCATTGTCTAGGTCTAGTGATGTCCTCTATATGCTATTGTCCACCCCCCGGCCCTGGTTTCAGAAGGAGCCCCACTGTAACTTCAAGCAGCGGCGCCCAGGGTGTGCGGGTGGTGGGGCAACCTGGCCAGACCTAGGTAGGGACTTCGTGTCTGTGAGCCATCCGTAGGTTGTCGGTGGTCATCCAGCTGTCGAGCACGACCTGCATAAAGCAATGAGGCTTTGGCTGCATGGTTCCCGCACAATCACGTGGAGGGCTTGTTATAAATACAGATGTCTGGCGCTGGGACCCGTGGCTCATGCCTGTAATCTTAACACTGTGGGAGGCCAAGGCGGGAGGATCGCTTGAGGCCAGGAGTTCGAGACCAGCCCGGGCAACATAGCCAGACTCCATCTCTACAGAAAATAGAAAAATTAACCAGGTATGGTGGTGCCTGTAGTCCCAGGTATTAGGGAGGCTGAGGCAGGAGGATCGCGTGAGCCCAGGAGTTTGAGGTTGCAGAGAGCTATGATGACACCACGGCACTCTAGCCTGGGCAACAGAGTGAGACCCTGTCTCAACCCCCACGCCTGAAAAAAAGAAAAGACAAAAACAGATTTGGGGCCTGACTTAGGAAGTCTGACTGGGGTCCAAGAACCTGTATTTTCAGTGAGATTCCTGGTAGATCTTAAATGAGCCCTGGGTCATTGCTTAGTCCCATTCCCGCACGCAGGCTGTGCTCACTCACGCTTGCGTTCAGAGAATGTTGAGAGGGCCCTTGCTCAGTGCCAAGCCTACACTCGCACTTGGCCTGCATTATTTAATTATCACATGTGATTAGCACCCCTGTTTTGTAGACGAGGAAAGTTTGGGGATAATAAGTGGGTAACCTGCTCAAGGTCACGCAACTGGGAAGTGAACAGGGTGGCTTATGAGTCCCGGGCCCGGGTTCCTTGTCATCCCTTTAACAAAAACACGTGTTTCCCGGGAGCTGGCGGAGCAGGATGGGCAGGGATGGTGAGCACAGGGCTGTCTTGGGGATGGGCAGAGAGTGGAAAACCGCGAGCCTGCCCTCGGGGTGAGGGCCTTGGAGACACATCCTGGACGAGGTGGCAACTATCTAGGTGGACAAGGGGTGTGTGTGTGTGTGTGTGTGTGTGTGTGTGTGTGTATGGGAGTGAACATGGTAGAAGAAACAACGCAGGCAAAGGACTGGCCATAAACAACTTTTCCTCTTCAAAGTGTGGGGACTGCGGTGCATCACATGGCCCAAGCCAGACTCTGTCAGAAGCCACTGGCTTCTTCCCTGCCTCTAATGCTGCACAGAAGAGTTTCTTCTTCTCTTTTTTCCTTTCTGCAAATTTTAATACGATTCATTTAATGCATTGAAAAAACAAGTATGTCAAACGCATGATATCATATATAGTGTTTTTCAGGGTGCAACTGAAGTCAATAGGTAGGCTGAGAAAGTGAAGCAGTATAAACGGCAGCACGGAGCAAGAGCGGGACTGTCACAACGGTGAGGGTGGGAAGGCCGGGGGCGCGGGCGCTGCAGGGCCCTGGGCCAGAGAGTGTCCCTCTGCATCCGGCCTAGAAGTTGTGCTCTTCAAGCAGTGGCCATGGAGTCCCCCCGCTGCTGTCAGCTGTGGATATTATTAGGTGCCGCAGGGCCAAGTTCCGTCCCCTGACAGCTCAGGGAAAGCTTTGCGCTCTGGGGGAAGGGTCAAGGGAAAAGGCCACAGCGTGGCCACGGAGGTTCCAAATTAGCCGTGGGAACAGGCCAAGCCCAGAGCAGAGACCCAGAGTTCAGGAATGTTCCCTTGGCCCTGCCCTTGAAGTCACAGCCTTTGAGAGTTGCTAAAAATACCGTGGCCCGTGGCCTGGACATTGCAGGTAGAAAGCCGCTTTCCAGAAGTGGCCGGGGGGAGCCGGAGGGCGCGTGGGCTGCAGGGCCACTGCCGGCTGCAAAGGTCGCCCCTGGGAGGCTTCCAGGTCAGAGTCTCTGCCAGGGCCTCCCCAGCACTCGGGCTCGAATGAGATGCCACTGTGAGCAGGTTTGCCTCTCTCTGTCCACCATCTCCGCAGCCGGCCCCTGTCCTTGGCAACTGGAAGCCACGAAGGACAGAAGGGGCTTCTGTGTGAGTGCCCTGTAGTCAGAGGTATCGGGCTTCTCCTTTGTGGCTTTAGCCATGTGGCGAAGACTCAGGAGCAGTGGGGGTGCCGGGGACTAAGAGGAGGACAGAGGGAGCATGTGACCAGAGCTTGAGGTGTTCCGAATCTGTCATCCCAGATCCCAGTTCCTTGGTCCTCCTTCTGAAGGCAGTGACGGTTCGCAGTGCCTTCTGAAAAGATGCATAGTCCTTTTCAATTTCAATACGAATCTGCAAACTCCACCATTTAATTTATTCACCTAACAATCCGCCCCAGAGATTACACCTGATCAACAGGTGTATATAAACAGTTACCTCAATTTTTTAAAAGTTTCAGGTCGTTCCTTTGTATGAATGTATTATAACTTATGCATTTCTCTGCCGAGAACATTGAGGCGATTTCAAACTTTTTGCCACAACAAACAGTCCTGCTGAGAGCGTTATTGACCTTTTGTGCGCATGTGCAAACGTTCTGTGCGCACACAGTCCTAGCGGGAAATTCCTGGGCGACTGAGAACGAACGTTTAAAATGTTAATACCTATTGACGAGCCGTCAGTGCCCCAACCCAGTGTGTGTTATCAACTTTTCAGCCTTCACCGGCCTAAGTAAAATAATTTCAAAAGTGTTTGTAATTGTAGTCTTAACGTTCATGGCTTTCATTACAAATGGAGTCGAAGCATATGAAAATATGTTTATGAGCCATTTATTTTCCTGTGAAATTCCTGTTTTTTGCCTGTGTTTTCTGACGGATTCGTGGTCCTCTTTGTTTATTTACGAGCTCTGCATGTGTGAAGCTATCAACTTTGTCAGTTATGTGTGTTACAATTTTTTACAGTTTGTTGTTTGCTTTTGTGATATCTTCTTCCATGCGGAAATTTAAAAAAATACCGTGTAGTCAGGTACATCGGGCTTCTCCTTTATGGCTTTAAGAGGACATGGATTTCGGAATGGCGAAGAGAGGAGGTGAAGAGAAACTTCTGTGGCTTCCTGCTCTTGGCTCCGGAACACAGCAAGCTGGCCCGGCTGCGTGTTGTCGTGTCGTCGGCTGTCCCTGGTCCTCGACCACCACCACCTCTGCGCTCTCGCTCTTGCTCTCTCTGCCTTCCAGCCGCTGCAGCACGCTGAACATGCGCCACCTCTCCGAGCTCCTTCCCGTCCCCACGGCTGCAGTCCCCTCTGCCTGTGACAAGTCTCTCTGCTTCCTGTACCCCTGATCTGCTGGGTACAAGCGTCCCTAGGAAATCCCCGACCACACGCTCCCAGGACCAAAAACCTCCAGTGGCTCCCCAGCGCCTGTGAATTTCCATTTAATGGCCTCCAAATCCCGAGCCGGCCTCACTGCTCTGCCTGAGGCTCTAGTGACACTCGGTTACGTACGGGTCGTTCCCAGACACCTCTGCGGGCCTGGCTCCAGCCTTGGCACCTGTGTTGTTTCCTCGTCCTGGAGTCCTGCCGCCCAGCCCTACCCGACATCGCTGGCCCTTGCCCAGGAAGCCTTGTCCCCGCCCCAGGCCAGGGGGGCTCTGGTCCTCCTGGCCTCTCCGTATCACCCCCTCCTCGCGGCAGACTTCGCTGTGTCTCCTGCAGGGCTGGTGGTGCTCCGCTTGCCTGGGGGCCCCTGAGTTGCCGTCAGAGAGCTGAGGACGGTGGGCTACCCAGGGTCCACGCTGCGGGTGGTGGGGGAGCATGGAGGGCGGGCAGCCCGTGGGGTCGGCTCCGAGGCCGCCCCTCCCCTTGGCAGTGAGCCTGACAGGTTGCTGTCCACCTGCTGCCTCCCTCGCTGTTCTCCCTCTGTCAGGCGGTTCTGATCCCTGGTGGTTCTCACTAGCCCAGGACAACTCCAACACGGTGCCCGGACGTCAAAGGGAGTGAGAACAGTGAGCTCTTGAGAGGAGAGGTGGGAATTAACCAAATAATCACACCCACAAAGATGCGTCGTTACTCAGCGCCACAGAAGAGGTTTGTGTGTCCACGAGGGGTTGACCTAGTCTGGGGGTTGAGGAAACCCCGAAAGCGATGCTCAAGCAGAGCGGGAGTGTGAATAGTGAGCTGGAGGGGCGGTGTCCCGGCAGAGGGGCCCAGTGGCAGGAGGGAGCCTGGCACCTCCTGTGGCCTGCAAGGCTGGGGCGCAGGTGGCGGGAGACACAGCATTCCTGCTTCCCGGACCTGCAGAGGGCTTGAGGCTGGACCAGGCCCCCTCCCAGGGAAGGAGAAGATGTGTCCCCTGAATGACAAGTGACAAAATGAGGACATTCCTTTCCCTTGGAGCCAACGCCATTGGCTCTCAAACACATGAACTGAGGAGGTGGCAGAGCCTCGTACCTCCGGCCGTGAGAGGTGGTGGCCCTGGCTGGCATTTCAGGAGAGGCCCTAGTGAAAGGTGGCCACGCTAGGGCCACTGAAGCTAGGGCATGCTTCTGTCCCGAAGGTGACCTCCACGGGAGGCTGCTCCAGATGGTGGTGTCTGCTGCGAGCCAGCCCTCCGAGTGTAGGTAGGAAAACGTGGAGAGTTCTGGAACCAGGACATCTGGGGCCCCTTCTGTGCCTTGGGCTTCTGTCTTCTTAACATCTCGACTGCTCAGAGATCTGAGATCAAGACTGAATCTCAACCTCTGCTTTGGATTTTGTTTCCACTGAGAAGACAGACAGTGGAAACAATGCACATTTCGGCTTCTGACGAAGCAGCCAGCCATTCGGGATCGGCAGGGTCCGAGTCCGTTTGCAGAGTCTCCTTGCCTGATAAAGGATTCCTTCGCAGAGATGCCATCAGATAGCAATTCTAGGTCGGTAACCTCCAGCCAGCCGTGATGGGGGAACTTTTGCTGAATGACAGAGAGAAAACACGTGTCTCTGAGTGCCAGCAGCAAAGGCGGCTTGCACCATCCATCTTTCCTTTGATAAACTGCCCTGGAATTGTAATTCCAGAGGGAAGGATTTTACATCGGGCTGGGGCTTGGCTGGATCAGGGCAAACTCTCAATAGCTGTAAAGACTGTTTTATTGCAAGCTGTCCTCAGATAGGCCATAGTCACCTAGGTTCTAAGAGTGGACGGCGTCCCAAAGCTTCCCAGGGTGCCCACGCCCTATTCCCGCTGCGTGGGCGGACCCACCCACAGCGCAGAGTTGGCTGAGAGCTGGCGAGTGCGCACGCTGTGTGCACAGCCCTGCTGCCCCCGCACGAAGGCTGGAGCCCAGTGTGCCCCTCCAGCACACTGTCTCTCCCACACTCCGCCTGGAATTCTACGTCCTGGTCCCTCCAGGATTTTCCTGAATCCCTCCTTCTCAGCCTTCAGGTGCCGGGGGACTGGCCAGCACTCGGCCGGCTTTCTCCTCTGATCCCCAGAGCGCGTCTCGGGGCCCTTGGGAGAGACCCCTCCTCCTGGCCTGCCTGCCGTCCCCTCTGGGTGGGAGCTGAGCTCCTCGGGGTGAGTGCTGTGTCTTGTCCTCGTCGCAGCCCCACACTTACCACTTGGTGCGAGGCGACACCCCACCGGTGTGTATCGAAGTAAAGGACGACTGCACAAATCCCCCCGCTGACATGTGCTGACCAAGGATGATCGCAGGACAGACGTAGGCGATGAGGGCTGGGACCCGAGCCCCCGGGCACCTGAACCTCCAGGGGAGGGCATTCAAATGCAGGTGCTGGGGTCCCACCTCCAGGGGCTCAGCAGTAGGTCCGGGCTGGGCTGAGGCTGTGGGATTGAGTGATTATTTATTTATTTATTACTTATTTATTTAATTTTAAAGATAGGATCTTGCTCTGTTGCCCAGGCTGGAGTGCAGTGGTGCTGTCATAGCTCACTGTAACCTCTAATTCCTGGGCTCAAGCGATTCTCCTGCCTGAGCTTCCCAAGTAGCTGGGACTACAGGCATGCACCACCACAACTAGCTAATTATTATTATAAATATTGTTTTGGTAGACTTGGGGTCTGAGTATATTGCCCAGGCTTGTTTGTCTAGAATTCCTGGCCTCAGACAATCCTCCCGTCTTGGCCTCCCAAGGCGCTGGGATTACAGACCTGAGCCACCCCACCCCCGACTAGAATCTGCGTTTTTATTAAATAACATGCTTTGCAGGTGCTTCTAATGCCTGCTGAAATCTGAGCACCTTGGTTTTTAACTTTTCTTCTTTGCCTCTAAAAACCATGGCTGCAACCTTTGGGCTGCGAGCTTACCTTCCTAACCCGACTGTGTTGGGGATAACAGTGACATGGGTCTGTGGTCTATGAATGATCATAAATAGACACTGAGAAGTGTCATGGAAGCTCTAGAAGGTCTGGATGGGCAAAGGAGGCCAACTCAAGGTGACCTGTTGTGAAAATTGCACATTCATTCACTGATCCATTCGGCATATGTGTATTGAGCGCCTACTGTGTGCATCGGGCAGCACCAGGTGCTGGAGAAAAAGTGTGAACAGGATGACATGACGTACAAGCAGCTCACCGTCTGGTAGGCTCTGGACAGTAGGGTGGATGGGACGGTGAACAAGGTGGAGTCCTCCCCCCACATAGGTGGGTGGTGGGGAGTGGAATACGACCTTGCTACCACCTTCCTCTGAACTGGCTTCCTGTCCACGGCAAAACTCTCCTTTCCAGCAAAGCAGCAGGGCTGCCCAACGGAAAGCTGGGCACAGAAAGACAAATGCCACATGTTCCCACCCATTTGTGGGACCTTGAAAAGAGCTGATTCATAGAGTCCAGAGTAGGACAGTGGGTACCAGAGGCTGGGGAGGGTAGGAAAATGGGGAGAGATGGGCACATGGGTACAAAATTGCAGTTTATAGGAGAATAAGCTCTGGTGTTCTATAGCACAAGAGGGTGACAACGCTAAACAATATTTTAGTGTATATTTCAAAATAACTGGAAGATAGGTTTCTGAGTGCTCATACCACAAACAAACAAATGTTTGAGGTGATAGACATGCTAGATACCACACGTTTGAGGTGATAGACATGCTAGACACCATGTTTCTATCGTTACACAATATACACACGTATGGAAACAGTACATATGTATGGGGTACAGTGTGATGTACACTGTACCCCATAAGTATGTATAATTATCATGTGTCAACCAAAAACAAAATTTAAAAAATTAAAAAAGAAAATGAAAATATAAAAGGAACAGGACTGAGTCTTCAGAACCCAAGTAAGGTTGTTGGAATTGCTGAAAGTGATTGAAAAGCTCGGAAATCTGGCTGATTTGTAACTAGTGTAAAAAAGGGTTTTTGAGCACAGCAGCGGCTATTGGAAAACAAAACCATCTCAGTTTTGTAACTGAATGTGTGAAAACACCTCAATACACTGTTTATTCCAGCCTGGATAGAAGCAGGTGTCTGTCTGACTTCACTCTGCCAACGTACAATCTAGAATCTGGTGTTTGTAGGGGGGACGGGACATGACCTGCCCTCTGGGGCAAGCTAGGCTCCTCCACTTCAAGGGGAGGATGGACCTCTTGTGTTTAATCCTAAGAAGCAGTGTCTTTTGCGCTTTCTTTGCTTGTGTGGTGATCTGGTTAATTCCAGTGTTACCTCCTGCCATGTTAGGACGAGAACCGCAGCACACGCAGCCAGCCAGCCTAATCACTGTGGGCCGGAAGCAGAGGACACATAGCATTTTATTTCTACTTTGGGGAAAGATTTCAAAGTCACATTTGACTAGCAGTAGAGAAATACAACAAACTGCCCCTACTGGTTTTTGGAGCAGCTCTATCAAACTCACAAAGTATTGGACACCAAAGGAAAAGTGGTTTTAAAATTTATCACAGTTTGAATATCTACCAAGAACTATCCAGTAGATGGCTGATTTGTGGCCAAGATCAAGGGGATTAGCAGCTTCTTGGGCGGCCTCCCAGAAGGAAGGTCAGCCCGAGGTCATGCGAACTGCCCCTAACAGGGAAGTGGAGAGCCACGGCCATCCAACTCTAAAGAGAGCGTACCAGGAAAAGGGGAAGTTTCTGTTTTAAAAACTGCACATGGCGGTTGCATTAGAAGTGCAAGGAAAAGCCGTCACTTAACAAAATGGCCATTCTGTCTAAGGAGACACTTCGTTAGGTCTATTTGTCACGAGAGGCAAATTACAGGGTGCTGCCTGGAATGGAGACATCTTGGCGAAGAAAGGCACATTGTTGTGCACAGTAAGGTAAACACGAGTCTTCCATGATCCAGCGAGAAAGGGCTTTCCCCCTCTGGGGTAGAAACATCCCTCAATGGCTGTGCACACGTCCCAGTCCTCTGAGCAGTGGCTCTCGAACGCCATTCTTTCTGGTAGGACCCAAGGATAGATCTGTAGCAGGCGGCCCCTGCGGAAGAACTGTGTGCGGGTGTGGGAGGGAGGCAGGCTGGTGCTGGAGGGTCGAGGGGTTCGGGCTCCCACAAGGGGCTGTGGCTGAGGGGCATGGTCTGACATCTGCTGTGAGCTGCGCTCTGCCTTCGTGGTGCTCCACGGCCCGCCCACTCACTGGCTTGGTGTGAGCCTTGCTGCATGGTGTCTGGGGAAAAGAAACAGAGGAGCCGTGCTCCTGTCTGGGACATGAGAGACAGGCACAGTAGAGACAAGGACATTAGGGGTCGTGGGCAGGAGCAGCAGGATAAGTGAGGCAACCTCTGGGAAGTAAAAGGCCTCCTCCCCCACTTCTTGGAATCTTTGAAAACATTCTGGAGAGACCAAATGCTCTAGGTAAATGTGGGGGGTAGGGTGTAGGTTGGGTTATTTTCCCAGATACCGAAGGGCTGGAGGATTGCAAGGGTGGAATGTAGCTGAGGGTTAATCAGGGTCATGACTGTGGTATGTCCAGCAGTGAAACTAAGGGCCATGGAGGAATATGGGAATTCAATTTTAGAATGTAAACACTGTTTTTCCTTTGCGAAGTTCAAAGCAGTTCATAGCAAAAAACTTAATGTGCACTCAGTCCTGACTTCATCATCGTGTAAAGAACAGCAATTTGGGTGCCCATTTTACAGGTGGGCGCCTTGAGCTTCTGGGGAGATCGGGGTGATATACTGAAAGTTACCTTAGGAGTCAGTGAGGGAGTGACGGCGTGTGTGCTCTGGCGATGCAGGTCTAACCCGGCAGTCGTCATTACCATGGGCTGAGCGACCCTCGGCCAGTGAGTCAGAATGGCTGAGAAGACAGAGACAGAACACAGGCAAATATAGGACTCGAAGGTTGGAAGTGTCTGCCTTTGAAAGCAAAAAATATTGACAACAATAATGTTGATGTTGGTGATGGTAGTGGTGATGGTAATAGCATCAAATATTTTTAAACACATTTTAACAGCTCATTATGTGCCATGCACCAAGGAAATGGTCCATGTGGATTATCAACAAACCAATTTCCCTCGAGCCCAGGATTTCCCAAGCTCAGCCCTATTGACATCTGGTGCTGAAATAATTCTTTATTGCAGGGGACGGCCATCGTGTGCATTTCAGGATGTTTAGCAGCATCTCTGGCCTCGACCCACTGGAAGCCAGTAGTACCTCTTCCACCCCTGGTTTTAATAACTGCAAGTGTCTTCTGACATTGTCAGATATACCCTGGGGGCAAAACTCCCCCCTACTGAGGGTCTCTGCAGAATCCCTCCTATGCATTCTCAGTCACATGGCGATGAAGCGTCTCCTTCAAGCTTCCAGAACCTGCTCGTTGGCAGCCAAGTCTCCTGTGAGGCCATCAATCATGATGACCCCATGTCCTCAAGGGTGCTTCCGTCGTGGGAAGAAGATGCCACTCAGGTAGTCAGGAAAGGCACGTGCTACACTTAATAAATACTTCTACCCTAGAAGGTTAAAGCTATAACAAACAGCACCCCCAATTTTATTTTTAAAGATATAAGGCCTTAGCTGTGCAGAAAGTTTGACCCCCCCCCCTTAGCTAAATTTTTGAAGGGTTCCTCACAGTAAAAGCCTCTCTGCATTTGCCCCTTCAGAATATTTTTACGGATGTCTGTTTCTGATCTTCCTCACCGCCTGCCTGTCCCTTCCTGGGTGCTGGGACTGTCTCTTATCCATCTGCGTGTCCCCGGTCCCTATTCCCGAGCCTGGTACACGCCAGGGCACTTCTGCAGGATGCGTGAGGTAGTGGGCACTCGGTAACGGAGGCCCCGGGGATGCCGCAGGCCGCACCGCAGCCAGGGGAGCCACCTGGCTGACCGGCCGGGGCAGGAACCGCAGTCTCACCGCCGGCAGCCCACGCGGGCTCCTGAACAGACCACTCCCGCGCCGCGGTGCAGAGTGGGGGCCTCGCCAACCATCCACAAGGGTCGCGCCCCAGTGTCTGACGGTCTGCAAAGCTGAAGAGCGCAAAGTTTGCCGTTGCTCCCATTTTCTCACCAGTAAAATGGGGAAAATGCATACATGGCAGGGTTACGACGAAGGACTAAGTTGGGGGGAAAAAAGTATCTCAAAGCACTTATTGTGCTTGCCAGAGAGCAGGTGTCCGGGGACTTTCAGTTTCCTTCCTCCTCACTTTCCATCTTTCCCGCTGCCTAACACCATCCATGCCGGGAACTTCCCTCCTCTTCCCGGCGTGTTTCCATCCGGACTGTTAATGCTATGCCCCCATGCTGGCCAATCAGAGTGCCCCATCGTTCCTGGATTCAGTGATTGGTCCAGGAGTGAGCACATGACCTGAGCGAGCCAGTGAGAGTCTTTTGGGGGAATGGATGGAAACGCAGGGTGTCTCCTGCCTCTGGGTTCCGGGGCTGTTTGGTGGTGGAAGCTGCTGGAAGCTGGCTGGCTCCGCACTGGCTTCCTGCAGTGCAGAGGGCGGCGGCGAGGAGAGACGTTGGTGCAGAGGCTATTGCTTAGACTTCTGCAGCCAGCTTTGCCTGAAGCCCATACATTTGTGGGGTTTCTCGGTTCCATGAGTCAATATTCCTCTACTTCTTTTTAATACAATGTATTTTAGGTTTTTGTGACGTCCAACCAATGGGTCCTGACTCATACATCAACATTTATCTCTTTTCCTCCTTTTTTGTCTGCCTTCCTTCCCCCACCCCATCCCCTTCACCCTCTTCCTTCTCTCATGCCCTGGAGCCCCATCTCTCCCAGTACCTACCTGGTCACCAGTTCTCTCCTTATCTTTCTGTCTATTCATCTCTTCAATGGTGTCACCAGATAATTGACATAGTGACTCCTGGACATTTAAAAATCATAATGAAAAGCTGCTTTCGAGACTCACAGGCACACAGCTCTACTAGGAGAAAGGTGGACGCAATGATGATATTGTGGACTGGGGGACGGGGCGTGAATCTCCCTCAGCCCCAGTCCAAGCCACGCTTCACGTTGCTGGCTTCTGCCGCACTCATTTTCATCCTCATGCAAACAAACCATCACCTAGAAACAGAGCCGGCCTGTTTCTATCCCCTGCCCAAGTGTGTTTTGAACGTTGTCCCGACAACGTTGTCGGCCAGCTTGCGGCCGACATGGCTAAGGACTGCAGGGTTTACCTGGCCAGGGCCGAGCCTCTCAGGTGAGAAGCGCCACCTGGAGAAGGGGCTGTTAATGAGCTCTGCCTGCTGGCCCATGTCTGGGTCTGGCTCCCCAGGAGGCCACTGTGCAATCACAGGCAAAGGGTGCCATTTGTCTCTTGGGGTCTCCAGTGCAGTGGGTGGGCTTCTCTGCCAGCAGGGAGGTGGTGGATATTGACAGGGTTGGAATGTGTTCAGTGGAGCAGGGATGAATTAGTGCATTCAGTTTCCTGTGGTCTAAAACCCAAGGAGCATCTGTTTAAGCCATGAGGGGCACTTTTTGTGGCTGGAGGGAAGGGCTAAGTTGTAGGATTTGTTTATGTCCATCAGCAGGGGTTGTCTGGAAGCTCCAGGGAGGGCTGGTGATGAATCACCAGGCACAGTGGCTCAGATCCCCCTGCGAGATTATCCTCATTGCCCTCAGAGCCCATTACTCTTGCAAAGGGTGGCAGCTGGAAGTGGGTTAGTGCGGGCTGGCCCCTTTGCTCACACCAGGCCTGCTAACCGGGGCTAATGATAATAGTAATAATGACAGCAGCTCTGATTTACAGCACACTTACCGTGTTCCTGTTCATTCCATCCTCTACCTCCAGCCTCCCCAACTTCTGTAGCTCACATTCCTTCAGGTGCTTCACCATGTTTGTGTAACGCCGGTACTGTTGTTTATTTTTTTTTAATCACTTAATTTTTTTATTAAAATAACCGTATTTAAAAAGTAAACCTTCCAACTCTTTTCTGAATGGAAAACTAGTTGCACTTGCTAGGAATGGGAGGAAGCCATAACAAATGTGATGTAAACCATACACTTTCGTGACAATTGATGGTGGTGCTTACAAGGACTCCCAGCTAAGACCTGCACTCTTGTTATTATAATGAGAACTTAGCAAGTGTTGGAGAGGTCTCGAAGACAGAGGAACACTGACATGAGGCCTTCTCTTTATGTGTTGCCAAAGGCATGGAAGGGCAGTTAGAAACAAGAAAGTAGCTTCTCGCCATGTCACTGTTGGAACACCTCAAAAAGTCATCTCCAGTGCTCACAGAGGTCTGCGCCCCAAGCATCTTAGGAGTTTGTTTTTCTCACTTACTCCATGCCTAACCTCTCAAGTTAGGCACCATTGTGTCCTTTTCAGAGTTGAAGAGATGGAGCCTTGAAGAGGTTGCCCAGAGAGGACATTCAAGAGTGGGGATTCCAGCCCAGAGCCGTTGGGATAGAACATCACTATTCTGTGCCAGGTGCTGGTTCCAAGCTTGGCACTTCACATGCATCACTTCATACTATCCACATCCCAGCCCTGTGCAGCTGCTACGGTCCTCGTGTCACAGGGGACACGGAGGCTCAGTGAGCTGCAGAGATGCTCCCAAGCTCTCCTGGCAGAGAAGCAAAGCAGGGCTCTTGGCGGGGGGCGGGGGGGAAGTGGCTGGCGTGCTCCAGTGCACATGTGTGACCATCCTTAGATGTCATTCGTCCTCTCAGCAACCAACTGGGGAGCATCTGCACCATCAGGGCCTCGAGTGGCGACAGCAGGACTCAGACGAACCAACTGAAGCAGAAAGGGAGTTCACTGGAAGGGCTTGGCGCAGGGCACAGAGTTAGGGTGGAGGCTGGAGAAACGGACCTAGAAAGAACCAGAACCCAGCTGCTGCTGTGTCTGAAAGGTGTCAGAACACGGCAGCCCCTTCCCTTCCCTCCTGAGAGTCTTCTCCTCAAGGATGGGACCTTGAGTAAAAGGGCCCCAGGGGCCTGCTCAGGCCACAAGCCCACCCCTTGGGCAGGATGGGCTCCTTTTGTGGATGGTCCCAGTAGGGACCATCACACAAACGGGGAGGGGTTAGTCCCCAAAGGGAAATCAGGGTGCTATTATCGTCAAAATAAGGCCCCCAAATCTGCAGAAGTTACCAACTATGTGCCAGCTCAGTGCCAGGGGGGCCTTCCACCGTCCTGTACAGTCAGCAAGAAGTCCTTGGGTTGGTGGGCCGGGTCCTAGTCCTCTTTGCCTCAGGGCCTGGACACATAGCCTGGGTTGCTGATACCATGTCAGAGCAGGAAGGGATCTTAGAGAGCTTTGTCTGCCTTCTTGAATGCCCTGACACAGGTGGCCTTGGAACCCCCTTCCAGGTCTGACATCGAAACACCTGCATACCTTCCGTGACCCCAAGGCCACTGCACCCTCCACACTGTCATAGAATCGTTCTCTCCATGGAATTCTCAATTTTCTAGCATACCTTCTACCAGAGGGAGGAAATCTCTGATTAAAAACAAAATTGTACGATTGCATTCTTATTCCCATTGTTTAAGGGATTGATTATCTTGGTGTATCTTTTCCAGTAACAGGTTTCATTAAATTAAACCCAAGACACTTACATTCCCTGGAAATAACAGGCTGATTTTATATGATAGAAACATGCTAAAATTTCTTGAGAAATCAGCACGTTGGCCTCTGAGGACTAGCTGGTGATCAAAGGAATAGGCTTTGAAGTTAGAGTAATGGTTCAAATCCAGGCTCTGCCGCTTCTGACTGTGTGTGACTTTGAGTAAGTTACGTGATCTCCCTGTGTCTCAGCTTCCCCGTCCGTGTAATTTGACGAACAATTCCTATCACCCAGGCTTGTCGTGCACATTAAATAGATTCATGCAACACGCCACAAGGTTAACTATAAACATGCACATGCAGACTCGCACGGGCTATTCTGGTTGCAACAGGGACAGGAATGTGACCTGGAAACTCGTTGCCACTTGACGTTGAAAACCAGAATGGATCAGACCGTGTCATCCTGCACAGATGGACAAGATTGTAAAGAGGAAATGGAGTGTAGGGAGACTGGAGACTGGTTACTAGAGACTTTAAGAGTGAAAGCCGGAGGAAGCTGCCCTAGATGACGTCCCCTCTCTTCGTTTTGTCTGCCAAATACACACGGTGCCTTCCTTCCACTCCATTTCTCAATTGAGCAAACTCTGCGATCCTGAGTGTAAACAAGCACGGAGCCAGCACAAACAAGCGCCGCGTCCCGCACACGCTGCTCTGAGGAGCAGGGCGACAGCAGACTGGCTGGGACCTGGAAGCCGCTGGAGAAGTTGCTTCCAGGGTCTGGCCTGCAGGCCTTGCTCCTTCTTTGTTTGACTGTTCATTCGTTCACGCATCCATTCATTCATTTCGTGCAAGTGTTCGTGAGAACGTCCGTGTGGAAGACAAAGACCTTACTCCTAAGGAGCTATGGTCCAGGGAGGTGGGTGTAGACAAAAAGCCATGCAGTGTGTCAGTGCTGAGATGTGGCAGCCGCAGGGACCTTTGGGAGGGGCAGAAAGAAGACCCAGGGAAGGCCTGAAGAACAAGTAGGGAGGTATCAGCCCAGCAGAGAGCCAAGGAGGGTGAGGAAAGGATCTGCCAGAGCCCGGTGGGGGGGGAAGCCACAGTCACTGTTGACACAGTTGAAAGAATCATTTTATGGGGACGACAGCCTGACTGTCCCATTCATCTGGGTACAACATATCCCTGCAAAGCCTCTGCTCTGCCCAACCCAGTCCGCCATGGATGGAATGAGAGCTGCTCCCGAAGTATTTTCATTAACATTTGGAAGCAACTGAAACTTAATAATGGGGGATTCCCCCTTAATAATGGGGGACCATAGGACAACCATGTAAATGGAATAATACGCTGTCATTAAAAGTGTTAACATCTTTATTGGTTTTAATAAATACTAACATTTTGAGGGAGCATCAGAATATAATTTTTGTTTTTACATTTCCTTAGTTTTGTGAAAAAACAAAATACCTGTATGAGCATAGAAAAGTGGTAAGAAAGGAATATAGTAAACTGTTTATAGTGGTTAGTTCTTGATGCTTGGATTTCTTCTTACATTCTTCTATAATTTTATGCCCTGAGGCTATATGACCTTGATAGCCAGCAAAATTAAGAAAAGTATTTCAGATACGAATGGGCTGCAGGCCTGTGGGATTGCTTGGTCATTTCTTTGGTTCCTCCCCCATGCCAGCACCACACGTGTTGCTTGGTAAGTCTCTTTGGTCATTTGTATAGTAAACTTTCTCTCTGGTTTTGGGTGTGTCTCCCGGATGTTGTGTTTGCAGCCAAAACGTCCTACCCTGTCTGTCTCTGTCTCATCAGCACATCCTGATGAACGTTTATTGACTGGTCATTGTGTGCGAGTCACCACACTAAATGTCCCAAAGCATGAAACAACATTTGTGTTGTAAGGAGCTGAGAGACCCTTTAACTAAAGAAACAAAAGGCATAAGACACACACACACACGCACGCAAACACACATATGCGCACAAACATCTGGGCTGCTCCGGAGGAGCCCTGTGAGCGTTCGGGGGACTTTCTGCCCCAATACGTGGTCTTCCATCCCCCCACGAGTGGCTTCTGGGGCAGGTTGTGGACCCAAATACCGCGTATGATACTGCGTGAAAAACACAGGTGCTTCCAGCTCGCTCATTGTGCGCACGAGAACACGCCTCTACTGAAAACCCTTCCAAGGTGGCCTGCTTCACATGTGCTGCTGCCCCGGTCCCCACATTGTGTCTTTAAAGCTTCACACTTGCGATTCATCGCACTCGTCCCCAGCGGCAGCCATGACTTATGTGTTTAATCTCTGTGTCCCCAGCAAGCTGTAGGCCACTCGGGGGCAGGGCCATGCCTGTTTCTGTTTTTGTTGTTGCTTTTGAGGCAGAGTCTCGCCCTGTCACCCAGGCTGGAGTACAGTGACGTCATCATAGCTCACTGGAACCTCAAATTCCTGGGCTCAAGCCACCCTCCTGCCTCAGCCTCCCGAGTAGCTGGGACTACAGGTGCAAACCAGCACACCTGGCTAATTTTTCTACTGTGTGTAGGGATGAGGTCTTGCTATGTTGCCCAGGCTGGTCTGGAACGCCTGGCCTCAAGTGATCCTCCCACCTTGGCCTCCGAAAGTGCTGTGAGCCACATGGTGCCTGGCTGGACCTGCCTGTCTTGCTCACTACTGTATCCTGGGGCTACAGTCTTCACGGTGAGACTTTGGGCAAGTCCCTCGGCCTCTCCCAGCCTTGGTTCCCCTGTTTGTGACATCAGGAAGTTACTAGGGACGGCGATAGTAGAGTGCACCTCACAGGGGCCCCGTGAGAGTTGGGAGCTGCTGTGTGTAAGGTGGTTACAACGATGGGGGCATCCAGTAAGTGCTGCATTAATGTCACCTATTGTCACTATTAGCTACCATTGCTATTAAGGACAGGAGTCTCCCACCTTCTACACCCAGGCCTTGCCACGTCTCACAAAAGCTTTCTAGTGTCAACGGCTTTCGATGCCCTGAACAT
Organism: Mirza zaza; assembly: GCA_008750895.1. NCBI lineage: Eukaryota > Metazoa > Chordata > Mammalia > Primates > Cheirogaleidae > Mirza > Mirza zaza. The sequence continues at coordinate 20,804 of VSMD01076931.1, read as the reverse complement.
GGAATGCTCCCTGGGCCCCCAGCTGCCTCCGCGCCCTGCCCCCCTTGCACTCGCCGTCCTGAGTGTGGCCCTGCGGGTCCCGCCCCAGATGCGGACTCACTTCCTTTTTGCCTCCGCTCACTGTGGGTGGGGCTGGTCACCGGGTTTCTCCATCAGTTTCTGGGATGTTGACCCGCAGGAAAGAGTGGTTTCCGGTTCGCACACTGCCAGCCCACCAGCCAGGGCTGGAGGCCGGGCCCTGAGTCTTGTGAAATCACGGTGGACGGGGACACCCGGCAGCGCTGTGACTCTGCCCCAAGTCTGCCGTGATCCGGCCGAGCCACGTGGTGGTCACAGCTCGGGGCCTGCAGGCTGTGAGCCACTTTGCAGCAGTTTGGCTGACGGCAAACTTCTGCAACGTGGTGCAAAAGCCATTTAACACCTTTAAAGAAATTGGAAATGGGTTTTTCATGTGTGGTGGTGCTGAAAATTGAGAATAATGACAGAATTATTAAAAACAGCCTTCTCGGCCTCAGACTCTTAATTGCTTTTGGTCCACAAAGCTGACAGCGCTGTGGAAACCGAACGTGGAATATTTAGTCTGGGAGCCTTGGACGAGCCTCCTAATTCTTTTGTTTATGGGTTGTAAGGATTGCTTTTTGGGTACACAGATGTGGAAGCAGGAGCACACAGCTCGGAGCTGGGGCAGTGGCTGGAGCTTGTCCCCTGACTCGCTCCCATCCGAGGGAAAGTGGGAACTAGCATGGAGAGCCGGCTCCTGGGGGTGACGGCTGCAGGTCTCTGTGGTGGCTCTGCGGGCTGTTGGGCTGGGAAAGGCTGAGCTAAAGCCAAGCAGGTTTCTTGCCTGCAGGACTTCTCAGAGCCTTTAATATGGTTATAATGATAGGCAACATTTATTAAGCACTTACTCTGAGCCAGAAACAGTGCTGAAGATTTCATACTTGACCTCATTTTGTCTTTGTCAACATGCATGAGAAGGGAAGCTGAGACTTAGAGATAAACACTTGCTCAGAAAGAATGGATGGGTTTGGTCTTTAACCCAGATCTGTCTGGCCAAAGAGAAAACAAACAACCAAAAAGCCTGTGCCTGTGCCCTAACCGCTATGCTTCCCTGCCTCTCTATCCTGTTCAGAGTGGAACCTTGAAATCGTGCTGTCCAGCACTCCCATTTTCCAGATAGAAAGAGAGAAGCTCAGAAGGGTCAAGTGGCTTCTCCAGTCCTCAGAGTGGGAAGCTGTAGGCGTCTTTTCCTCTGTCCTCTGCTCTTCCCTCGTGCCTCTCTCTGGCGCAGTGGTGGGGCTCCTTGCTGGGGGGCAGGGTTGGGTCATTTGCCCTCAAGTGCCTCGTTGCCTTGGTGCGAATCTTGGCTCCACACTGCAGCTGTGTGGCTTTGGGCACCCCGCCTAAGCTAACCTCTCTGTGCCTGACCATCCTTCCTTGTCTGTAAACAGTGATGACAATTGTCCCTTACTCACAGGTTTAATAGTGAGGGTTAAGCAAGTTAACGCATGTGAAGTGTGGAAAGTGGTAAGGTGTGGAACTAAATGACTGTTTCCCACGTGCAGGGGTCGTTATTAAATCCTTCCCCAGTGGCTCTGCTCAAGGAAAGGGCAGGCAGCTCTGGGCAGGTGTAACTACCGCTGGTGGCCAGTCAGCTCCTCCAGGGAGAGGAGTCGGGAGGCTGCGGCAATCAACCCTCCTCGCAGTGCATGTTAGCCCGCGGCCACCAGATGGCAGAAGCAGGCCAGGAACGGCGTGTGCCCTGCGGTGCTCCTGGCAGCTGCGCGTGAAAACCCCGTGGTGTTTGGTGGTCGGAGCTCTCCAGCGTGTGGGATTCTGAACAGACTCAGAGCTGGCTTTGTGGCCCGCGCGGGGGCCGTGGGCTTGCGTTTCTTGTTTGCACAACTCGGTCCCCCAGCGGGAAGGGCGGGGAGGCGCTCTCTGCGGAGGACTTTCTGGCTGGTGCACCGAGGCCTGGGATGGGATCGAGGGCAGCGTGTCCCTGCGTTAAGTAGGCTGTTCTTGACAAAAATCTCAACGTGTGGTTTTGATGGGTGCGTCCCCAGGCTGTGGGGCGCAGCAGGAACACACAGAGCTCACCTTCCAGCCAGAGAAAAGAAAACCCATAGGGAGCCGGTTAGGCAGATGACGTGGGATAGTGCCTTGTGCAAGAACAAAACTCCCACGGCAGGCTGGTGGGAGGGTGGCAGGCTGGTGGGAGGGTGGGAGGCTGGTGGGAGTGTGGCAGGCTGGTGGGAGGGTGGGAGGCTGGTGGGAGGGTGGCAGGCTGGTGGGAGGGTGGCAGGCTGGTGGGAGGGTGGCAGGCTGGTGGGAGGGTGGCAGGGAAGGCTGAGGCCGACTGCGCGTAGGAGCCGTGCACACGGGGAGCTGGGAAGGGCATTGCAGGCAGAGGGAACAGACAGGGCAGACGCTGGGAGGTGGGCGGAGCTTCTCACGTTTAAGAACTAGAAAGGGGGTCAGCGTGGCTGCACAGCATACGTGATGGGGAGGGAGGAAGGGACAGGGTCCAGGGGCCTGGTCTCTGTAGGCAGGGTCAGGGGTGGGGACTCCACTCGGGAGAGGGTATGAGTGTCCCAGACAGAGCGGCTCCATGCGGGTCGGCCTACCCACATCTGGCCCTGCAGTTTGCAGGCCTTCTGCTTCCGTCGCGCCTCCCCCAGGTGATCAGGCTGCTGGGGCAGCTGGAGACGTCGTGAGGCCGACGCCTCCCTGCAAGCGCTGCTTTCCTGCGGGCAGCTGCCTGCTCTTGCCTGCACGCCTGGCCCTCGCGTGCCCTGCGCGGTTTCCCAGGGCCTGGCAGGGAACCTGGGGCAGGTGCAGCCTGAGCTCCAGGCTCCGACCTCCCCATCCGGCACATCCTGCTCCTCCCCCGGGGCAAGCTTGAGAGCCAGGCATGTGCTTCCCATCTGAGCAAACAGACTGGCAGTTCCTCGCAGACCCAGGTCCAAATCCTCATTAGGCCGTTGAGTGAGAGGGGATTTCATCACTTCCTCCTGCCACCGAGCAGCTGTTGGTGGCCACATTCTGTGGTGGCCACTCACAGCACTGCCCGAAGTAACCTGATGGGTAGGAGAGCCCGGGACCGGGAGGCGTGCAGAGGAGGAGCCGCGGGTGGGGCGAGGCGGCACAGGTGTTGCCCAGCTGAGTGTTGGGAGCCCACACCTGGCACCAATCTCCTCCCCACCCAGCTGTCTTGATCTGGGTAGCCGCCTTGAAGACGTGTCAAAATTCCACCCACGGTCACTCACAGCACGAAAACGTCATTATAACGGATCTTCCAGAGGTACGGGCGGGAGGGTGGGGGCGCCAAGGTGGCGTCTGGGCTCTGCCATGGGGGCCCCTCCAGCCTCGTGCAGACAGGCTCTGAGTGCCCTCTCCTCCCTGCCCTTCCTGGCCTCGGGTTCAGCCCTTCCTGGGCTCCGTGGTTGTTCCTTCTCCCAACCCGGATGTAACCTAGCTCTTGTCTTTAGCCTGCGACTTCATCTGTGCAGTTATATTGTATACACATCCCTTACAGCACAGAAGCAAAACTGAATCGGAATCTGATTCCATTCAGTGCAGGTAAACACTGCGCGTGACCGCCCCCATCCAGGAGTGCAGTGCAGGCCAACGTGAAGGCAGGTGTTTCAAACGCTCGAGTTGCACAGAAGCCCCCAGCACAGTGCCCTGTAGGTGTTTCGGAGCGTTCCAGTGATAGCTGGGAAATTGCTTGGGGTTTTTTGGACGGCCTGGGAATGTGTTATTATTTTTTCCCTGTTAATGTAATGGATATGAAGCCCTGATGTCCAGACATGTGCTCTCCGGCGTGTGTCCAGGAATGGGCACTATTTGGATAAGGGGGGCGACCGCAATTGCCAGCGGGGCGGGGGGAGGTTTTCCTGTGACCGGGCGAGGCCCAGCAGGCAGAGAGCGGGGAGGAACGGGGCCTGAATCCGAGAACCCCTGCCTGCTCTTGCCACTGGCAGAGGTGGAATAAATGCCCACGGAGCCCTGCGACGTGAATGGTGATGGAAATCCTCTCGCAGGGCCCCCCCCCCGTGGTCAGGCGCCGCTGCCCCTCCAGGGCAGCAGGAGGGCATTTTGCAGCCTGGCCGCGGCGGGAGGCTCATCACCCCAGCCGACTTTGCTGAGCGGAATGCAAAGCTCTGCCCGGCTCCCGGTGCAGGCGCAGGGTGCACAGAGCTTGTAATTAATTAGAGCCACAGCTGATTGATTTTCTCAGGGCTGGTGTGCCAGCCGGTGCCGGCAGGCCCGGTGGAGCTGCCGTGCCAAAGTGCTGCCCGGCCTGTCCGGGAGCCGCCGGCCGCAGCGGGGGTTCCGTCGCCTCTCCCGCTGCACATCCGGGCTGCCATGGGCGCTGCCTGAAAACGTGGCCGGGTGTCGGTTCTGCCGGATTCTGCTGGAAGATGCTCGTGGCCTGGGAGCTGGTTTTGTAGCCGCCCCGCCCTGGGACGCAGCTTCTGCGCTGGCAGGATGAACGCACACAGGCCCTGCTCCGGGCCTGCCGCAGTCTGCCAGGGAGGGCCGCTGGTGACACTGTTAATTAAAACAGAGGCATTTGGAGGCAGGAAGAAAGTTAAAAGCTCTGAGTCATTCTCCATAATACAAGTCTTATTTTGTAGGTGCTCACGGAGGTCAGGCTGACCAGGAAAATCCACAAGTCACAAATGAACTGGAATGGTTTTATTTAATTTACTTAACTCGGTGCCCGGAGTCAGAGTGGGGAGAGGGACCTGCTGTCAGCGCTAGAGGTGGGGGCGCCCACCCCCATCTCAAGCCTCAGGGCCCAGGGACTGGGAAGAGGCAGCCGAACCTTCTTGGAAGGGTCTGGAACTGCTGAGTGGAGGCTTTGGAATGTGCTGACCCAGGCATCTGCAAGTGCCGCCCGGCCGGCCATCCCCGCGCCAAGCTATCTATAGTCCGGTGGCTGCTTTCAGTTGGAAATTCATTTTAAAGTGGTGGCAGTGACTGGAGAGTGGCTATATCTGGCTCTAGTAGTCACGCCGAGATTTCCCTTCTTTCCTTGTACTTGCTGGCCAAAGTCGCTGCTTCGACTGCTGATGGGTCTCTGGAGCTAGGGGCGGAGCTGGGCCCTCTGAGAGAAGCTGGAGGTCCCTGGAAAGGCCCAGGGGAGGGTGTCTGAGATTGGGGGGTGGCAGAAAGGGTCTTACACGTGCAGGCCCGGCGCCTGCAGCGGCGGGAGCAGGACTCCTGCCTCAGAGGCGCCGACTCTGCCAGGGCTCTGGGGCTAATCCGTGAAGTCGCCTCTTCCCACCAGGCTGGGGAAGCACAGCTAGAATAGGGGCAATTCAACCCCCCCGATCGCCGTCCTCTGCAGTGAAAAGCCAGATTTTACCCTCCCTCCTTCATTGCTCTTTTACAGCCATAAGAAATGAGGCTGGGGTGGAATGCGGGCCCGGAGTTGCCATGGAAACATGACACCCAGCACCTGCTTCGGCACCCGTGGCCCTTGGTGTGATGGGCTGTGTGGCAGGCGCTGCGCTGCCTGGGTACCTGGCCTGGGTACCTGGCCTGGGCCACCCCTGCCTCTGCAGCGACAGACACCTGCCTACTCTCCCAGGGCAGGGGAACCCAGAACCCAACAGGGAGGACGGGATATTGCCACAGAAACAACTCAGGGGATTTCCCTGAAACTCACAGAGACCTCCTTCCAGAAGGTTCTCCAGACCCTCTTCCAATTCCAGTCCTCCCATCTCCAGGGAAAGGACGACTTGTGGTAAGTGGCCACTCGTATCATTGTCTTTGTTTCACTCCTGGCGTCCTGGGCGGCAGTGAGGAGGGGTCTCAGGTCCTCTGCACCGTTCTCAGCAGGTTCTGCCGGAGGGCGGGACCACAGAAGGATTCGGTAGCCTTTGGCTAAATCCTTAGAATTTCCCGAGTTAGGGGAGTATCTTTGTTATTCATGGTGGGCCTCTCTGACCATACCTAAATTTATGCTAAGGAGACCTCCAGACAGGAGCGGACCACGGCACCAGAAAGGCTGACCAGGTGAGTAGGGGGCTGGGTCCTCGGCCCACAGGATATGGGACCTCCAGGGAGGGGAGGAGCACTGGAGAGTGAGCTCAGTCACATGGCCAGGGATTTAATCAATCACGCCTATGTAACGAAACCCCAGTAAAAACTGCGGACAGGGGGCCCAGGTGAGCTCCTGCTTAGTGAACACATCCAGGTGCCTGCAGGTGACATGTCCTGATCCGTGGGGTTGCCATGGGAGCGCCATGTTTGGGATCCTTCCAGCCTCGGCCTCTGTGTCTCTTCATTTCTACCCTGTACGCTAATGCCGTAACGAATCTAGCAAGTACAGCCGTTCCGTGAGTCCCGCCAAATTATCCAACCTTGGGGGGGCCATGGGAGCCCTCGGATTTTTAGCCTGTCGGTCAGAAGCGCGGGTGACGGGGGGATCGTAGCTGGAGTCTGGAGCTCGTAGCTGGAGTCCGAAGAGGGGGAACTCTTGTGGGGACCGTGCCCCGACCGCGCGTCTGAGCCGATTCCGGGCATTGCCTCTCAGGACTGCGCTGCAGCTCCTCACGGCACGCTCGGGCAGCGAGCACATCTGCAAGACCACGCGCGCACGCGGTGCTGCGCTCGAGTGGCCGCTCTTCAGAAACACCCGAGGGGCTTATAGAGATGAGAGCTGCCTGGGACCCTTCCCGAGCCACTCTGATTCCACAGCAAGGGGACCCGGATTCTATACGTTTGAAAGGCTTTCACAGGCAGCTCTGACGCTAAGCCTTATCTGAGACTCACTTTCTTATAAAGCCAAGCTCAAATCCCAGGCAGAGAAAATATGCTTGAAAGAAGGGGAAATGCAGAAAATCGGAGAGGCCACTTGCCAACGTTCAAACAACAGGGAACACAGGGACAGCGGATAGAAAGTTTGGTGCCAGGCCATCAGTCCTGCAGCCTCGGTCCTCGTGGTGAGGTCAGTCTCTGGAAAGGCGTGTTTGGCAGCACGCATGCATCTGCCATGTGCGGTGATATGGAGACACTTGAGAAGCCTTCTCACCCCTCGACGTGTTCTCCCTGGTCCTTTAGTATTTGTGAGACGCTGACATCGGCGTCCTTGGATGGCATGCACAGGGTAGATCTCGGGAAATCAGGCTAGAAGCCCCCGCTGCTGCTGGCAGGGGCCACGGCCCGTAACGCTGGGCATGTGAGCAGATGGGACTGTGAACCTCGGACGTGGGGTAGGCAGAGTGCCTGGAGAATGGGGTGGCACACAAGGAACCCACTGCGACAGCTTTCTCAAGCTCATCCCCTTCTCTCCTCCCCTGCCACAGCCTCAGCCACTGTTGTCCCCAGCAGGGTGACAGCCACGGGGTCCTCTCTGATACCCCTGCTTCTGGATTTGCCTCCATGCAGCCTTTTCTCCGCACAGCAGCCCCGATGATCCTTTAGAAAGTCAAGCAGACCATGTCGTTCCCTTGCTTAAGATCATCCAAGGCTCCCTTGCGCTGTGAAAATTAAAACCAGAGTCCTTCTGAGTCTGTCCCTGCCTGTTTCCTCCTCTCCACTCGGTCCATCCACGCACCAAACTGCAGCCACGTGGGCTTGCTTTCTGTTTCTCAAAGAATTCCAACTCTCTTCTCCTGCTGGGCCTTTGCATAAGCTGTTCTGTGATCTGAGAAACCAAAGTAGATGCCCCGTTATGCCTAAGGGGCATAACTAAGATGGACCCTAGAGTTAAGCAAACAAGAGTTAACGCCAGGGCAAGGGCTCAGGGCTTGGCTAGCAGGGCAACTTCCTAAATTCCCATGGCTACAGGAGAAACCGTACTCTTGCTGAACTCCCTGACGATAGGAGCTACCAGGCAAATTGTCAGGCCCTTCCTAACTCTGATTTATAACGCAGACCACTGCAACTCTGGCTGGACAAAGGGCTGGCCTTGCAAACATTCTTTCGTGATAAACAACAACAGACCTCAAGCCGGTTTCAGCCAGCTTATACAGACTCTGTGCAAACTTTGTGTGTGTCCTTTGTATGCGTTTACTTTTGATGGAAAGAGCCAAATTCCACCTCATTTTAATGCTAAAGCCCTGCCCGGAAGTGTACACGAGATGTATGTTACCTATTTGTTTACTCGTTACGCATGTGCTCAACTCCCGTCATGAATATGTATCACTTCCCCCAAACCTGATGAATATATATGAGTCTACTGTGTGATACAGACTACCTTCGAAACTTCATTCCCTGCAAGACTGCATGAAAATGCCCGTTTTCCTAAATGCTTGCCATGACTGGCTTTCAGCTGTGTTTTAAATCTTGGCCAATGTGAAGGGTGAAAAATTATAATTCATTTTTATGAATTTGATTGATAACTGACTTGAACACACCCCTTAGCCTTTTGCATTTCTTCTTTTGTTCGTATCCTTTGCCAATTTTTCTATTGATATATTAATTCATTTTCTTACTGACATGTAAGAGTTCTCTTTATATGGTGGATATTAGGCCTTTGCCATAGGAATTATGAAATTGTTGTCATCATCTTTGGTTTTATTTATGGTGTTTGAAGCCATTCAGATATTGTACATTTTTATGTTGTTAAATTTATGTCTAATTTCATGTTTTCTGAGGTTCATATGTTTAGAATGGCCAACCAACCCCCACCCTATGATTGTACACTCATTCTCCCATATTTTCTTTTAGCATTTGTTTGTTTTTTCTTTTCATGTAAACCTTAGTCCTTTCAGGAATTCACTGTGCAGTAAGGAATGGATTTGCTTCCAGTTTTGTGTTTTCCAAATGGCTTTTTAGCTCTTCCATTTCCATAGTCTCGCTTATTAGAAATGACCACTGTGTTAGGCATTGAAATATCTATATACTTGGGACTATTGCTATAATCGCATTTTCTGTTCCTCTGAGCTATCTTTTGATTCCTTTGTCAAACCACACTGCTTTCCTGGACTGTCACCACCTAATACATTTTTAATAGCTAGCAAGACAAGTTCTTCAATACTACTCCTTTAAAGAATTTTTCTGGCTGTTATGTTTATTCTTCCAGATAAATTTTGGAATCATTCTCTTTTTATTCAAGGTAAAATATATGCCACATTGACATGTTGAATTTATGGAGTAATTTAGAAAAAATATATCTTTATTGAGTTTTCTTATCCAATAAAAAGACATGAAATAATTTCAAAGATTTCTTGAAATCTTTAAAATGATCTTTACTCAGACTTATTTTTGGCTTTATACATGTCCTGCACATTTATTGTTAAATTTATTTTTAGGTACTTTAGGGCAAATGATTTTCTAAATTATATATATTTAACTTGTTATAATTTACATATGATTTACTATCTAGTTATAGTCACTGTTGTATATATTATTTATAACTGATCACATTTTTATATTTAAAAATTTTTTCTATTATTTTTGGGTTTTCCAGGAATACAAGCTTATTATCCACAAATTATGATTGTTTAGCCTGTTCCAATGTTCATGACTATTTTATATTCTTGTCTAATTGCTCTGTTCAGCACTTCCAGAATAATATTATATTAATATAATAGTAGTGATAAAGGGCATTGTTAACTTTTTTTGTGACCCTAATGGGACAATTCTGGTATTTTTACAATTAAATATGATGATAATTTTTGAATTGTGTGTTTTTAAATGTCATACAGATAGTATCAATCATTTCCCTTTCAAGTATCAGAAATGATATTAAATTTTATCAAATGATTTTATGTTTAGGAAAGAAACGATTGTGTGTGCTTCTTTTTCCTTTGTCCTGTTAATGTTGTGAAGATATTTTGAAAAGTTTCCTAAACTGAACATCTCTTGGATGGTGCGAGTCAGTCACTCATCATAATGGTGTATTCGTTGCTAGCACTTTTTTAAAGCTTTCTGCATAAACGTTCTCTAGTTGCATTTCCATGGGCATCTATGTCAGGCCCTGGTGATCAGGTTATGCTGGCTTTTGAAAAGCCATTCCGTGACTTTTTGTCTTTCTCAGTGCACTGGAATTGTTTAAATAGTGTCGGAATAACCAGTTGCTTGAAGATTTGAGAAAACAAGTCTCTAGCAAGCGGTAGCGCACACCCCACTGTTGGGGGTGTAAATTGTTTCAGCCACTTTGGAAAGTCATCGGTTGCTATCTAGTTTGGTCAAAACGTTTATACCCTATCATCTTGCAACTCGACTGCTACGTCTATACTCTGGAGCAGTGGTCCCCAACCTTTTTGGCACCAGGTCACCGGTTACATGGAAGACAATTTTTCCATGGATGGGGGTGGGGCAGAGCTCAGGTGGTGATATCAGCAAGTGAAGGGGAGCAACTGCAAAGACGATGAAGCTTCCCTCGCTCCCCCGCTGTCCACCTCCCAGTTTGTTCCTAAGTTTCATGGAAGGCCATTTTCCATAGACAGGGGTGGGGGAGTTAATTAATGGGATGGACTACGCTGAGGCAGATAAAATGATAAGATTAGATCTCCCCATATCAACCTGGAAAATTCTCAAACACTTAATGTGGTGGAGGGTGGTGAGAAGAAAGTGGAAAAGAACATGTTTATCATGATACAATTTGTGCAAAACCAGGAAACGATGTTATATACGATTTTATGAGCCAAAGCGTCAATAATATAGGCGCATGTATCACTGAAAGTATTATACAAAAGGGATGAATATTCGTCACCGTAAGAAGCAGGGTTTCCACTGCGGAGGGCGGGCGAGGAGAAGACAGGGCCAAAGGGGAACAGCTCCAAAGTCTCGGTAGCATTTTATTCATTAAACAAAGAAGTTCTGCTGTCAGAAGGTGAGGTCCTTTAAAGCTGAGTGGCGGGACCTGGGTGTGTGTTATATTAACCACACTTCACTCATGGCCTCATCACGTCCTCTGCAGCCTTATTCATTTCTACCTGGTTTCTCGGTTAGGGACTAGAGCCTACTCTGCATGCGTTCCCTGAGACCCAGTTCTGATCTGACTGGTGGATTTCCGTCTACACGGCATGGTGGGTGCGCTCGTTCTCCAATCTCAGAGGAGGTGAGTTTGTCTGTTTGTGGATTCCTTAGGCCAGCGGTTCTCAATCTGGGGCGACCTTGCATCCCAGGGACACCTGGCCATGTCTGGAGACATTTTCGAGGTCAAACCTGGATGTGGAGGGGGGGTTATGGTAGCAGCATCCGGTGGTGGGAGCCAGGGATGCTGCTAACGTTCTACGCTGCGCAGGGCAGCCCCTCCCTGAGCAAAGAGTAACCCGATCCATACTTCCAAAGTGCTGAGGCTGAGACGCTGCCTTAGGCTCCCGGAGCCAGTTTTCCCCTATATGGCCCATTTGCCCGACAGCGGGCTTTGGAGAGACGGGTTCGAGTCTGTCCGTGTGGTGTTACTGAACACCCATCAGCCACCTCAGCGTTGTGACATTGCCGATTAGATGTTCTTTTACTCTGTAACTTTGTTAATGTGTAGAAGACATTTGCTGGAAGTCAGAAGGTGGGCTTGGACCCCTATGTCACCTTCTTTCGTGCATGCGTTCATTTAACAAGTATTTATGGAGAACCTGCTCGGTGCCAGCTATGGTGTCAGACTGTGCCCTTTGAGTGCCCACAGTTCAGCAGGAACACAGAAAACAAACACACACATGCACGTCTGAGAGGTGTGAGTGCGTGGTAGGGAGGAGACAAGAGTGCTTGGTGTCGTCAGGTGGCATACCTGTGTGCCTGGTGTCTTGGTCGCCTGTGGCTGCCGTGATAGATTGCCCCAATGTGGAGAACCTATTCTCCCACCGTCTGGAGGCTTTAGGGGCAGGTCCTTTATTGTCCCTTCTGGCTTCTGGTGGCTGAAGGGACCTTCACCTTCTCTCGGTCTCACCCTTCTCTCCTATGGCATTTGCCATGGGAATCTCTCCTACAGCGCCACACAGAGAACATGCCCTGCAGGCTCAGATGGTGGCTCTCTGTCTCCTTTTCCCAGCACCACGTGTCTGCGTGGACCACACTTGCCCACTTGCCGAGTGTGTGTTGAGTGAACGAGCGAGTGAGAGTCACGTGCTGTCTTCCCTCTCTGGGCAGCGCCTGGGCACTGTCAATCTCACGCTGCAGCAGGCTTGGACTCCAGACCGTCTGGGAACTGGTGGCTCAGCAGTGTGACTCTGGTTAAGCCACTTAACATTCTGAGCCTCCGTTTTCTCGACTGTAAAATGGGCGTAATAATAGCCCTTATCCTAATCTTAGGAGAATCGGATGTGATAAAGCCATACAGAGTGGCCCAGAATGTGAGTTATTGATACCACCATCCAGAGCTGGAGGTGTGCGCCTCGGTTTCTCTCGTTGGGACCAGGCGCGCTGGTCGTGGGCGCTCCTTCTTGCCGTGGCTTGGTTCCACCCTGGGGCAGAGCTTCTCCGGTGGGGCGCATGCTCAGGGGGTGCAGGCTGAGAGGCAGAGGCAGAGGCAGCCTCGGGCAAGGCCTGGCATGTGGTCCCGGAGCACCGGCTTCCTCCGCAGGCAGCAGTGTCAGCTGTTGGAAACTATTAAGACAAATGCGGTCATACTGCAGAGGGGAATAAAAATGCTTGCGAATTTTTAAGGCAAGATGCTCCGATCTCACCCAGTTCCTGGGCCTCGGGCTCCCTTGCAATGCTCCCTCCCTTGCTGCCTGTCCCGGGGCTCCTGCATGGGGCCGGGCTCAGGTCTCACGCAGAGAATGGATTAACCAGGCTGCTCTTAGAGGCACCGCCCTTTTCCTTACACAAACGCACCTGCAGCTCCTGTGCCCCTGGGCCCTGTTTTAAAGAGGTGCAGGCCTAGCTGGCAGGGCTGACACCTGGCGGCTAAGCCTGGGCGGAGGTGCTTTTGATGGTTCCTGGGGAAATGTTCCGCCTTCACCTCCGGGGTGATTCGGCTTAATCAAACAGAGGCACGTCTGGCAGAACTGGCTGCCTGCCTTGATTACCCACGCCCTGCCCCGCCCGCCCCTCACACACTCCCCGGTCACACTCGTCCAACTTCATGACGTTTCAGATGAACAACACGCAGGGGCAGACAATGCCATCTCCGCGGCCGGCGTCTAGGAGGACGCCTCGTCTGAGCACAGCGGCTGTTTAGCCCGTGCTTGGCCGCGTCCCTGCTGCCGCCATGTGTTCTGGGCCGTGTGGGGAGCAGGGGCCCTGGCCTGCCCCTTTCTCGGCTCCCCGTTCTGTCCACTCACGGCTGCTGCACCCCCCGGCCGCCCTCCCTGTCGCTGCCCTCTGATGTGGGGGCGGCAGGCAGCTGGGGTAGGGGGCGCACAGCCCCCAGAGCGGGGTGCCATTGCAGGGCCAGCATGATGGGTTCAGGAATGTCCACCTGAGACTGTGGGTCAGGGCTTCGGAGCCCCAGCACAACTAACACTCTGGACAGGACCATTCTCTGTTGCGGGGCGTCCTGTGCGTTGTGGGGTGTCAGCAGCGTCCCTGGCCTCTACCCACTAGAGGCCAGCGGCAGCCCCCTCCCTAGACTCACAATGTCTCCCGACAAGGCCAAATGTTCCCTGGAAGTCCAAATTCCCCCCAGGGGAGACCCACTCGGAGACGGCACGGGGAAGACGCAGGTCAGACCGCTAGCGTGTGACCGAAGGATGGGTGGGCGCTCTGCCCGGGAGCTGCCCTGGGACCGGGGTGAAGGGTGGAGCCCGTGGAAGGCCTTGCCCCCCACCCCAAGGCAAGGCTCTGCCCTCAGCGGCCGGGGGTCGCTGCTTGCAGAATCGGCCTGGCCTGGGTCTGGGGGCGGCTCCTTGTCCTGCTCCTGTGGGTCCTCCCAGGCAGAGGCCTGGACTGCAGGGACACTGTCCCTCCTCTGTCATCCCTGGTGCTCTCCCCTCAAGTCTCATGGCTCTTCTGGGAGCACCGAGGCCCTGGGCTCCTTTAAGGCAGGTGTCGGGCCCTGGCCGATGCGTCTCTCTCTCTTGCGTTGGCTGCAAGCACCAATGTTATTTCCCTTTTTTTATGGGTTTATCTGTCTCAAGGAATTCAAGGACTAAGACAAAATATGTAAACGCCTGGGCTGTGAGCTGCGGCAGCTGGCGCTCTCCACGCAGGAGGCCGGGCAGGGCAGGGGTTCTTGGTCGCCAAGCCATAACGGTCTGACTTCTCCCCAGAGTCGTCATTTATAGATGGGGCTGACTCGTCTGTCCCGATCGGCTTATCCTGCCCCCAGGTCTCCGTCTGCACGGGTGGGGCGCCCACGCTCCGTTCACAAAGTCAAGCTCGAGAAAGGCTGGCCTTATGGACTCCGCGGAAACTTGGCCCGGACGGCCCCTTCGTTGCCGTGGTCACCTGCAAACGGCTCAGGAGGATAATTGGCACGTTTGACTGCCGATTGCTGGGTCTTTTGAATACCTCTTCTGATGTGTTAAAATTAGCTTCTTGCTAAGCCGCAGGAAGAGACAGGAGGGTCCTTTTTAGGCGAATATGTAGAAAAGTCTCCTACTTGTCTGGCTCAGTTAAAAGGGGTCCCGTCTGAAGCCAAGGCGTGCACCGGGTGACCTTCCCAGGCGGCACCCAGACTTAAGATGTTAGAATCCTCCCCTTTTGACTGGAAACAAAGAAGAAGGCCTTCTTGATACTTCAGAGCGATGGCGGAACAATGGGGAATGGGGGGCGGTGGCGGGAGGGACTAGAGCCCTGCAACGGCCGCGAGGTCTGGGGTGCGCTCAGGCGCAGGGGCGGGAGGGCTGCCCACATGGCCCGAGGCCCGAGGAGGGTCTGTCCCACCTGATTCCCTCTCTCTGTCCCCCAGGCAGGGCCGTGTGTGCTGGGTTTGTCCCTAGGTGTGCAACCCGGGAGAGGCTCAGTACCCCTCCCCGAGTCACCTCCACTGCACGGCAGAGGACCTGGGCTCCATCTCAGGGGGCGGAGCAGCTGCCCAGCGGCCCCCGGGGTGCAAGGGAAGGAGCGGGGATTGGAACCCAGGTTTGCCTGACCCAGGGGCCAACCTCATCAAGTTTTTCTACTGCTGTGAGGTCAAGAGAGAATCAATCTTGCTTGGTTTTCTTCTCTAATAAAAAACCGAACAAACAAACAGCTCCCCTAAGACCTGGAGAACACATGGGAGGCTACCAGAGTACATTAAAGTAAAGCTCTTTGGGAACAGTCCTGGTCTTGAGCTTCGCCCGGTGCCGTTGGTGGTCGAGGTGCCCACAGCTTCCCACAGGGGCCCGGGTCCCCCCCACAGCTGCCGCAGGGGCTTCTGAAGTGGGGGTGAGCGGGGCGAGCACGGAGAGGAGGGAGGAGGTGCCGAGAAGGGTTCCAAAGGACACACTTTCTTGACTTCGTTAAGATTTAAGAGCAGCTCTATGCCCAGAGCAGAGAGCAGAGAAGTGAAGCGATCGTTGGTGTTTTCGGTCTCGTGCTGCGGGATCTCACGGAGGAGAGCAGAGGGGCGGGTGCCGTGGTGGGTAAGGAGGGGATCACACAGTCACTCAGCCCAGTGCCAGATGTAGGATCTGCCAGTTCTTGGTTGTGAGGCCTCGGGCAAGTTCCTGTACCTGTCTACGCCTCAGTTTACTCTTCTGCAACGTGGAGTGACTGCGATCACAGCAGTCGCTAGTGTGCTACGCCTGGTCTCTAGCAGTCGTGTCAGTACGAGAGCTGGCCTTTGTGAACTCCGGGTCAGAGGCTGTGTTGTGTCATCTCGGTTCTGTCCCCTGCAGGCTGTGTGCCTTTTATTTGGTCACTTCACTTACCTGAGCCTCAGTTTCCTCATCTGGAAAAAACTTAAAAATGAAAAAGGGGGCGGCTGCAGAGAGAAAACCACTTCCCTGGGTTGGTGGGGAACCAGGAGATGACGGGAAGGACCCGCCTTCGTACCTGCAGGACGCTGCGGAATGGAAACAGGAGTGCCAGAGAAAGATGGTCTGACGGCTGAGCCCTCCTGAGCCCTCCTCGCTGGACCTCCGGCTGCCACGGTGACCTGGCGCTGTCCAGGCCCGATGCACCCTCTCTGAGAAGTGAGAGACAGAGATGAAGAGTCAGGACCCCTGCAGGGCCGAGGAGGGTTCTTGTTGGCTGGGTGGCACCCAGGTGCCCCTGGTCACGTGGAGTCTGGGTCACAGGTAACGGACATGCTGCAGGGGTTGGACAGTCAGCATCAGGACGGGGTGTGGAGGATGGAACCCAGGTTTATCCTCCGGTGGAGGAGACAGCCACCAGGGAGTCAGGAGGCTGATTTGGGGGTGCAGCAGATGAGGTACCGGAGGATGTGCAGAAACTGGAGAGCAGGGGGAGTTTGGAGAGGGATGCTTTGGGTTTTCAAGGGGATCCTCACTGATGCATGTAGAGAGAAGCAAGAGAAGATTATAATTCATTTCTGATCGTTCCAGTTATTTGGAACGTGCGTATCTGAATGTGGCTCCCTGCAAAGACAGGCCCACTCGGGCCCTGGCGTGCATTAGGGTGCGTGGCGGGTGTTTCGGAACGTGCTGGGGGGGGGAGGGCTATGTCGCCATGGGGTGGTGGGCAGTGGCTTTTACAAGTATTTCTCCTCCGAGTCTCCCCCAGACCCTCTGGAAAAGATACGTTACAGGGGTTTTAATAATGTCGGGCCCTAGAGACTGCCTCTGCTGCTTGCCGTCGGGGCAGGGCTCTGGGTCCTCCATGGTGAACGTCCGCTTCAGCCGTTCACTCCGCGCTAAGCTTCATCACGGCTCCCACCGCGGCACTTCCTCGGACTTCTCGTTTAGGGAGTAAACGTAAGCATCTCCCGTGCCCTGCGCTGTATGAGGCAGCAGGACCCAGCATACGTGGCCAGGTGTGGCTTCCCAGGGCATGATGTGTAGGAAGACTGCTGAAGGGTGAACAGGAATTCGATATGAGGACAGCGGGGGCAGGGGGGAGGGATGCAGGGTGGCACGCACCCAGCCTGCCAAGGCCTGGCTGGGAAACCCAGGCTTTGGGGAGATCTTCTCATTGATGCCGTCTTACCATCTAACGTCATTTGAGGGTCCATGTTGCAAACCGGATGTAAATGGCAGAGGGTACAAGCCAGCTATCTGCGGTGAATTGCAAATAGTTACATTTTATAGGTAAAATTCTCCAAGAGGCAACAAGAAGTTGTTTTAATTTATTGTTCATTTTAGCCTAATTTTCCCAAGTGTGTCATTGATTTTTGAATTTTTACCAATTTATCTAGGACCCATCTTTAGACATGCCAGAGGCCAGCAATTCTTTCTTCCTCTATTTAGTAAATATCAGTAATTTTCAAAATAAACAATTGACAATGCATGTTAATAAATTGACAAAGTGATTTATTGAACTCTGTCTATGTTAAGTTATTCTTGTACGTATGGCATTCAACGCCGAGATTCTTTGAGAATATACCACAGGGCTATCTCTGCTTTAAAACAGAGAAAATCGAGGCCCAGAATCATTAAGTGATTTTGTACCAGTCCCTCTGCTAATGAAGGGGTAATTAAATGATGTGCCTTTGGTCCTCCTATAATAAGGGGTCAAATTGGGATCTGAAGTCAGCTTTCCCGACTGTGGCTAACTCCTGTGACGCCTCGGATGGGGCTGTGATCAGGACTCTTGTATTTCACAGACTAAGGGCCTTTTCCCTCTCATGGAAGGTCTGTCAGTTTCCCCGCATTCGTGCTGGGAGGGGTGTTTGTGCAGAGGGACCCTTGGAGAACTGTTACATTATGCAAACTTGATTATCCTGTCCGACATTATTGATGTCAGCAGCCGTTGTGAAATGAAGTTTGGGAGATGGAGTGTGGAAGGTGGCACTTGTAATTTTTAATAATCATCCTCTTTTACTTCTTGGGGCGAGGCAGTGGGGGAGGCACAGAGCTTCAGGGCTGAGGATACTTTAATGGAATCTGTCTGTCACAATAAGGGAGTAGAGAAAGCCCTTAGCATTCTGCTGGCAAACTTGCAGGGCTTGAACCGTGGGCTTTTTTGGTTTTTTTCTCTGGTGAACATATACGCTGCACCATAAAGGCGGATTGAGAATGGCTGCAGGGTCAGTGAGATTGTCACCCTCCCCAAGGCAGGAACAGCATTTATTCATCTCTGAGAGCCTAGTGTCCCTCACAGCGCTTGGCCCCTAGCCGGTGCTGGTGCAGGGAGAGCCGATTCCAAACACACCCAATAAAGGACCTTCTCTGCATAGAATTTCAGCGCCCCAAGCATGGCGTTGACCACTCCTCCAAGTTCAAAACCCCCATGTCTAACTACCTGATCAGTTTCTGCATTTGGATGTCCGATGACCAGAACAGGACAGACAACGTCCCCTTCAAGGGTGTTTTCTCTTAAGCAAAGCCCAGCGAGTGGCACCACCATCCAACCAGTCTCCCAAGTAGGTGTGGCGCCTGGCAACGCTTTCGATTTCCATTCTTTTGCCCGCATGCCAAGTCATCCACCAAGCCTTGCCTCTTCCACCTCCCTTCTCTCTCTCTCTCTCTCTCGAGTCTGTGCACTTCCCTCGGTCTCTACCGTCACCTCCTTGGACCACGCTGATGTCATGTCTCGCATCTGCAGCTGCAGCAGCTCCTGACTGGTGTCCCTGCCTTCACTCCTCCTTGATCCGTTCTCCACGTAGTAGCCAAAATGACATCTAGTCAACCCCTACTTAAAAGCTCCAAGGGTCCTGAGGTCGAAGTTCGAGGTCCTCACAATGCCTAAGGCCCTTTGTGGTCTGATCCTAACCAACTTCTCCATCCCTGTCTCGCCCCCTGCTCCCTGTCTTCTTCCGGTTTCTCCAGCGTGTCCTGCTGCCCTGGCCCCCAGCCTCGGGCTTCCAGGAACATCCTCCCTGCTCCTTTGTCCGGCCAACTCTTGCTTATCTGCCAGGTCCCAGTTCTTCATGAGAACTTTCCTGGACAATAGTGTAGGCAGACAGGTACTAGGTCATTAAATATGAAATGTCTGACTTTGAATCAAAAGTTTAGCTTATTATATCTTAAACAAGGAGCAGTACAATTAATCCAAGTATGCACCTAAACTATTGACACAGTTTTTCCATCTTAATGGTACCTTGCTTATGCCAGCAGAGAAGAAGCCCAGACAGTGAGTGGAGATGAAATCACAAAAGGCGTTTGCTGCAGCTTGTTGAGAATGGAATATTTTTCCTTGAGAGAAGTGGTCCAAACCCTGGAAGAAGTGGTAGTCAGTTGGTGCAAGGTCTGGTGAATATGGTGAATCGCAGAGAGTTTCCAAGTCTAGCCTCTGTTGTTTGAGCAGTGTTGTTTGTTCCACATGTGGTCAAAGGTTGTCTTGCAAGAGGATTGGCCTGTCTCTAGTGACCAATCTCAGCTGCTTAATCACAAGCATCCTCATCATTTCATCCATCTGGTTGCAGTAGACATCTTCTGTCATCGATTGCCTGGGCTTCATGATGCTGTAGTGGATAATACCGGCACTGGACCACCAAACAGACACTGTTTAGCTTTTTTAGATGAATATTCAGTTTTGGACTGTGTTTTTGCACTTCATCTTTATCCAACCATTGTGCTGAACACTTGTGATTGTCAAAAACACTCCATTTTTCATGACACATAATAATATGGTATAGAAATGGTTTGCCTTTATGTCGTGACAGCAAAGAAAGGCAAGCTTTGAGACGATTTCTCTTCTGACATTTAATTCATTGGCATCCATCTATCCAGCTTCTTTACCTTGCCCATTTGTTTTGAATGGTCTGATATTGTTGGAATACCGACGTCAAAGCTTGCTGTTAGTTCACCCGCAGGTTGAGATGGATTTGCTTCCTCCACAGCTTCCAGCTCATCGTTATCCACCTTGGTCCCAGGTCCCCCACGTGGCTCATTTTCAAGATTAAAATCACCAGAACGGAACTCCTCAAACCATCGACGTACTGTGTGTTCATTAGCCACAGCCTTCCCAAACACTTCACCAATGTTTCCAGCTATCTGAGCAGCATTGGTTCCACCTCGAAACTCATGTTAAAAAATAACACACATCTATTACTTATCAATGGTTACACAAAAATTACTCTAGAACATTTGAGAGATAATCACAAGCCAAAAACCATGCATTTGAAAGAGTGAGGAAGCGTCTTCACAATAAAAATAAAACAAGAAATGTCAAAGTGAAAATGTCAGAGATATCAACTGTTAAACTTAGTATTTAAGGAAATTGGACATTTCATACTTAATGACCTAATATATAATCTTTGCTCTGTGTCAGGAACGTACTGAAGCCCTGGACATATGTTAGCCTATTTAATCCTCCTGATAACCCTATGACACAGGTAGCATATTATCTACAGTTTGCACATGGGGAAACCGAGGCACTGACAGGGAAAGAAACTCACCCAAGGTTACATAATAAGTAGAAAAGCCAGTATTCAAATGCAAGCATTTGGTTTCCCAGGGGGAGATGTTGGGATGCAGTCATTGTGTACTGGAGAGATTCCCTGTGGGGGTGTTGGGATGCAGTCATTGTGTGCTAGAGAGATTCCCTGTGGGGGTGTTGGGATGCAGTCATTGTGTGCTGGGGAGATTCCCTGTGGGGTGTTGGGATGCAGTCATTGTATGCTGGAGAGATCCCCTGTGGGGGTGTTGGGATGCAGTCATTGTGTGCTGGAGAGATTCCCTGTGGGGGTGTTGGGATGCAGTCATTGTGTTCTGGAGAGATTCCCTGTGGGGTGTTGGGATGCAGTCATTGTGTGCTGGAGAGATTCCCTGTGGGGTGTTGGGATGCACTCATTGTGTTCTGGAGAGATTCCCTGTGGGGTGTTGGGATGCAGTCATTGTGTGCTAGAGAGATTCCCTGTGGGGGTGTTGGGATGCAGTCATTGTGTGCTGGAGAGATTCCCTGTGGGG